>JAGDQP010059264.1:0-10797 GCA_022664845.1 Lepisma saccharinum | reverse complement strand
AAAAGTATCCATCATACAATTCTCAGGAACGTTGGGAGCAGACAAAAAAAAAAAAAAAAAAAAAAAAAAAAAAAAATTTAAAAAGGGGTTTTTTAAAAAAAAAAAACCATCGTTGTACTGACTGCTCTAAATTTCCAGTTAAAAGAAAACAGTATATAGTGTTAGAATTATGTTTGCTGAATCTTGAAGATATAAACTAAGTTGATCCTACGACTTACGCCACATTTTAATCATTTTTTTAAATTGTCAATTAGGGTTCCGAATTCTCTGTGGATCAATCTAGCAGATTCTGATGTAAATTGGGGAGTGTCAACAGAAGTAAAAGACTATCA
The DNA here is from genome assembly GCA_022664845.1 of Lepisma saccharinum. Lineage (NCBI taxonomy): Eukaryota > Metazoa > Arthropoda > Insecta > Zygentoma > Lepismatidae > Lepisma > Lepisma saccharinum. Next base: position 10,465 of record JAGDQP010059264.1, on the reverse strand, counting down.
GCAGGGAGAAAGCCTGGGGATGAAACGTCGCAGAAGAAAATAAATGTCTGTATTTATCCGTCCCCGAATCGGTTTCCAACACTTTATATATTATTATTGAAAGACAACAGAAAATAGTTTGGCATTGATACTTGACTACTAATATGACTTATAATCATATTTTAAAAATACAATATAACATGTTAAATAAAATTTATCAGAATGAAACTAATTGTCACAAGATTTCTTCTAGTATGAAAGATCATCAACAAAAGCATTAAATTAATATTATCGACATTCATGAAAATAAAGCTTATAGTCTCGAAAGGCAAGTCTCACGTCTTGTCTCGAGGGGTTAGTCTTGGTCTTGGTCTTGTCTTGAATAAGTCTCGGTGCATAGTGTCTCGGACTCGTCTCGATTCCTGGACCTTAGTCTTGGTCTCGAATCCGAGACGAGACGAAGACTAGTCTTGGTCTCGGAACCATGCCTAGTCTCAAGTCGATTGTTCTTGAGCCAGACATCCACATCAAGGAAAGTTGTGTGTTCCCTCGAGAAGGACCAGGTGAACTTGACGGGGAAAGGTGCAGTTGAGGTTTTGCAGAAATGTTTCCAGAGACTCTTGTCTGTGGGTCCAGATCAAGAAAATATCGTCGATGTAACGAAGCCAGGTGAAAGGTTTGAGAGGTGTGGAGTTGAAGTATTGGGTCTCCAGGCGTCCCATGAAAAGGTTGACGTAGGAAGAAGGGGCCATGCGAGTGCCCATGGCTGTGCCTTTGATTTGCAGGAAATTGTGGTACAAACTGGGATAGCTGAAGCAGAAATGGTGTGCTGGATTTACGAGGACCAAAGAGATAATTCTTTATGGCATGAAAGAATTCATTTTGTGATGCTAACAATAAGTATATAGAGTTGTAATTGTACTTAACTTGTAACGAGAGCTACATTTTCAGAAGGTACGCTTGTGAGGTAATATTACTTTACTGTAATAAGATAACACTTGTCAGCAATCTATTAGTTCAAAATGTATGAAAAGCTTTCATTACTGTGGTGTTCATATAAATTATTTTCACAAATTTTATAAACATGGTTGATTAAAAGAGTTCCTTGTGCTCGTCTGAATAGACTACTTACCATCAACTGTAGAATAGGCTACGAAGAAGTCTGCATGTGTTGGGATCTTATAACTTGCTGAACTAGCATCCGTTTCAGTTCTTCCTTTAATTGTAACCCCTGCGTCTGTTTGATTTCCTCTGCAAGCCTACGATAATAATAATAATAATAAGTAGGAAATGTACGTCATGATCGATCCGCAGCAAGTTCAAAAATAGTCATTTATGCCAGGGATGATTTGGAAGTAAAACTATTCACTTAATATCTTATACTATACTTTCAACTATATGTAAGTAATTTACACACATTCATATCATGTAAGCAGCCCTAGAGACTATCTTTATAAAGAAGCGACTAACACATTCATATTTCCGTTCTGATTCTAAGAACATCATTAGGGATATAAAGCACGGATTAAATAACAGAGAAAACCATATACAGAAAATGTATGAACGCTATATACTAAACCAGTGCTAAAAACATGGGAAAGACAGGGAATCGCCGTTCTCTCAGTGAACTAAAATATATGCCTAGGGGTAACGTGATAGATAGGAAACTCCGAGAGTGAATACGTCCAATTGCTGTTGTTTATGCTTTCGAGAGGCGACTAAATGACTCTTAGCCACCACTTGTTCAAATTCTTCGAAAACTTAAACCACACAAAAATATTGCTAACCTCTTCCTCCACGTGGAACAGATGAGTATGTGACAGTTCAATAATGATTAGTCGTCATTAAATTGGAAACTCCTATCCCATTGACTCATTGGTACGTAGAGGTCAAAGAACCTACAGTCCTTAATGATATTCTCGGAAACACTCTCATCATCTCCCAAACACATACTTGTGCAAGAAAGTGGTAAGAAATCTCCCCTTCGTGCTTCTTGGAACGAATACAGAACAAATGGAAAATCAGAACGATTTTTTTTTTCGATTTTGATTAATATGTTCTTCTATCAGTACAAACGCTGCGGAAATGTAGTGTGTAGTTCTACTGTTTATAAAGAACGAACATAACTTAATGATAATTAGAAGAGAAGTTACATTTTTTTTTGTAATCTGCAGTTCCATGGGATTTTTTTTTCTGTTTTCCTCCTACCATTTTTCTTTTCTCAATCAACTATTCCCGTAGGAATTTCTTTTCTGCGTTTCACTTGAATATCATGACTATCAAGCACCTGATGATGGAAACAGATTGAATTTCCAAAACATAACATGTATAACATAAAAAAAAAACAATGTACAATGTCGAAGATAAATCGAACAAATGTTACAATATCTGTCTTCCAAATGTAGAGCCATCAATACATCTCTTTGAAACTGGGAAGGAGACGTCAGAAAGTTTCCATCAAACTTTGTGATATTTTGTTTCCATCCAACGTGAACAAGTGACGTGGTTTGTCGTCAGCAGAACACCTTATAATCACGGCGAAATGTCGTCTCAATGTTAACTAGGCTAACCGTTCTCTTTTTATCTGGTGTATTAAATTTAATAATGAAATCTCGTGCTCATGGAAACAGAAACTATAGTAACATTTTTATATTTCTAACAGTGCTCGAAGTGGGTCAGAAAAGATAAGGGTAACGTTCCATCTACTGGCGGCGATTGACTCTTGAAAATGAAGGCTATATATTTGGCGGTATTACATAACGTAACACGATTTAAATGCGGGATTACATAACCAACAGGATATTCTCTTTCACGCGATAAACAAACAAAAATCTCAGCAGTCATTTACTGCTTTAACAGTGTAGTTCTGTCCAAAATACAGATAGTTACAAACTTTCTGACGAGGTATATACACAATTTAGTTATAGAAAAGTAGGAACAGAGAAAACTGTAAGTGCAGTAAATTGGGGTAACTTTTGCAGTACACTATAACTTCGGCAACGTTGGGTCACTGTTGCACTTTGATTACACTGTTTTGCAATTTGTTGGGCAGTTTTACACACCTTAAGTATCAAATGCCATGCGGCTTGGAAAATACTTTGTCAAACTTTTTCTTTTTAAAAAAAGAACAGCCTATATTTTTTACAGTGTATACACATGAATACTTATACTTCTCAAAGAGACTTTTGTTTTCATGGCAGACAATTAGATAATTTTTAAATTTTTAACACTATGAATTTTTATGCTCATAAACCCAAGACCTTTTATGTACACTCGATTTTTCTTAAATAATAATTAATAATATTATTAATAATAATAATTAACTTCTCACGCCAGTTGATGTCCACATTTTTTCTGTTTGTTTCAATATAATGCGAGACCCGGAGCCCGGTCCATCCTGTTCACTCCAGCCTGCTGGATTCCCTCATTCTTTGTATCTGCAATAAAGGAATTTCCCCTCTTCCTTTTTGTAGTTCTGTAAGAGTACCAGTGTTCTGCAATTCTGGTTTTGTTCTACCGGTTAGCAGGTATTCTTGGTCAACTTTCCTATTTTTGTCTTGTGGGGCTATTTGTACTCATGTGTTTGGCCACGGATCCATATGTGTGTATTAACTCTTTCCACAGTCTGAGGTTTTAATTTTTAATTAGGTACTATTATTTTTTTCTTTCCGGTATTCGGTTTGTGTGGATCACGGTTTAAGCCGTCTGATGGTAGTGACTGTTATTTTAGTGAGGATTTGGAATTTAAGACCTTTAGGCAACTTTGGCTCAGGTCTTTTTATTTTAGTTTTCTGTTTCTCTTTTTATGTAGTGACAATTTATTTTAGTGGTCACCCAGCCATATACTAAGAGGCTCTTGGCTGCTTGACGTGCGGTATATTCTGTTGGTTGCATCTCTTCCATTTTCCTCTTAGCTATTTGGTTGGTCTCCTGCTTGCGGGAGTTATTCTGGTATTTTGACTTTTCCGGTTTTCTTATTCAAGTTTGTCAATCATTACTTCCGTAACAGAGCTTCATTATAAGTTTCCGGTGCATGTGGTGTCTAATACGTTTTTTGGCCCTTAAAACAGCTGATTTTTTGTTTTTAATTACACTTTTCTCCTTCATTTGTGTTGTGAATTGCAGAGGGAATTCTCCACATGTATTTTTAGGTTGGTATTCAGCATAGGTATCTCAAGGCAGGATACGGGTGATACTGTCATAATATATTAGGTTTTTGTACAATATTTTATTTTAGCGTTATTTATTTATTGTCAACACAACAGGCTTTATAGCCTAATTAGAGCGTCGATAATTAGAATGATCATTTACAGACATTTTTTATTAGAAAAAAAATATCTCTAACCAGTCACAAGGGCCATCTTCTTTGTTGTGGTGAGCAAGGGCTCCTTGCATTTGTCACTAGCTTTTATTACTAGAATATTTTTAATTATCTAGCTTTTATTTTTTTGTAAGTAATTGCCTAGTGGCAGTTTCGCAGATTATTTTGATCCTAAAAAGGCCTGCTGTTAGTAACATCTTTGTTTTGTATCAGTTTTGTGTAATACAGAGTAGTTTGTCAATTTTTATTGCTAAGAGCTGGCTGATGTCTCAACCAAGTTCTGTTTTAAACCTAAGGTTTCAGTTTTGCATTTGCTTTTTGCTGCATAATGCTTTAGCAAGATTTTTTTTGTGTAACAGCTTGTTGAATATTTTTTAAAAATCTTTCCAGTCACCTCTCAACCTATAGTTGGGTCAAGAGAGTGTCAGCTCACCCCCTGCTTGCTAACTGGGGATGATATGTGAGGGGGGAAGGGGGTCTCTTCCATTGCTTATTTTCCTTGTACTTAGAAATACAGTTTTGTGTGCACAATTTGGAGTTGTACTAAAGAGCACAATTTGTAGTGATAATTCGCTTTTTCAAGTAAGTTGTACTGACAAGGGAGGTTGGTGAACTGTTCAGTCGATATCGAGATGATGAAAATGCCAAATGATAGGACACAGCATTCTTACTTTAACAGTTAAAATATTAGCTGCCACAACTTTGTGTTAGCCTCGTAATTAATACGCAAAATACTGTACAGGGTGGGGCCATTAGTCTTGTTAGGACAGTCGAATGAAATAAAAAATACGAGACAGACAGGAATGAAATGACAAGATCATGTTACAGGCTAAGGGAAAATGGGAGGGAACATACCGCATTGCCGGTGGCCATCTTGAAATCCGCCATCTTGGATTCAATTTGAAAATTTCAAATAGGAAGGGATGTGTGTGACATATCAACTAGCACTAAAATTTCCTCACGAATTTATAACTGTGATTGGTTTTTGTCTATCTCTAACGCTTTGCGAGATTTGTAATGTTTTTTCTTCTTTACTGTTCGTTTCAGGTTCACTAATTGAAGATGGTTCTAATGAAAGCTAAACGCTTAGAGATTGTTATGATGTCTGGTGAACGAAGTGTGCGTCATCGCAGATGATTTCAACCATCGCCATCCTGAAAGGAATAGTATTTCACCCAACAAAGTTGCTACCCTCCTATCCAAAGGAATCAGGGATACAGGAACTGTTGAAGACAGGTCACGGACGGGTAGACCTAAAAGGCTATGAGCGAAGCAACAACAACAGTAGTGTTAGCGTCCTTTACCAAAAGACCAGAGAATCACACGTTATCTGTCCATGGAAAATGGCATGAGTTGTCCCTCTATAAGAACAATGGGAAAACAAACTAGCGCCACTCGTACAAGTTACAAAGATTGCAGCATCTGACTGAAGCCGACATTGATCGTCGGTTATCATTTGCAGAGTGGACTAATCCGCCAGTTTAAGAAACGCCCGAGCTCACATTCGCACACCAGATACGTTTTGTCGACGAAGCCAATGTTTACATGAACGGCGAAGTTAATAAGCAAAAGCCTCGATATTGGTCTGATGCTAATCCACATTGGATTGTTCCCATCACGAGGGTAGGTTCACAGAAGATAATGGTATGGAATGGGATTTGGAGAACGCCAGTTGTGGAACCCTTCTTCATTGCGAACACTTGAGCAGCAGACGGTAATCTCCAATTATTGCAGGTGTTCTACCGTCTGGTTTTCCCCATGCTTCCAACAGGAAAGGGCTTCACCTCCCTCATTATGGAACACATGTGGATGGAACACAAGAACAAATTCTTTTACCTGGATCAAGAATTTTCCGAAAAATGGATTGGACGAAATGACCTGTCGAGTGGCCGTCACGATCTCCTGATCTGACGCCTGGAGATTTCTTATCGAAAGGGTCAGGTGAAGGCGATGCTTTAATTAGTCAAGAGAACTGATAAGGGCTATTGAGCATCGTACGAGCAGAATCCGTGAAGCCATGGCCTCTATGCAGCCTGATGTGTTGTCCAGAGTTCATGCAGATTGCGAGCACAGATTGACAATTGAACATCATGGGTAGCATGTGGAACAATTATAAAAATGCATGCATTAATCCATAATCAATTAAGAGCACCACTATTCAAACGATTGGTTCGATATGCTTGCAAAAAATCAGGCTTTTCTGTTGATGTCGTTGTGTTTGAGTCCCCTGAACAATTTCTTTTTCATGTTGATAATGAACTGTGTTCAAAAAGTTCACGTGACTGTGTCGCATTTATCCAATGTGCCTTTTGTCATTTGGTTTTATGTCTTGATCACTTTTTTTTGTGGCTTTCATGTATACAGTACACTAACGTAACTTCCACACATCCACATTTTCTAATTATATTTCCCCTAAAATACACATTTTCCAGTTAAATTTGTCACACATTGCATTTCGATTTGTTTACAACCTGATGAGGCTGCAGCTAGTATTTTAGTTGCCCGGTGATTATGTTATCAGGTGGTTATAGGTAGATGGATTGGTAGGCGTGGCCCAGTTAAGTGGCCACCACGATCCCCCAACCGGACACCTTTGGATTTTCATTGTGACGGTACTTGAAGGCTAATGTGTACCAGTATAACTTAATGGTGTTTCCTATCTGAACAGGAGAATCACTGGCAGTGAGGTATGTGCATTCTGCATGTGCACAACTAGCATCTGACGTGGCTTTGTAGGGCGCACGACGACGTTTGCGGAAGTACCTAAATGAGAACGGCGTCCATGTGGAACATGTTCTGTGATGATGATTGTGGTTTTTGTGGTTCATAATCCCTTCTCCATATTGATGAATGTGTTTGTTGTGGTATTACAAGGTATGTATGTCACGTAAACCTTTCTTTCGGAACAACCCATCGAGTTCAAAACCTACCCTGATTTCGTTCATAGGTGCAACATGGTTACAGTTATCGTAAATTGCACTGCACGATTCAATTTCTCGTTGCAATAGGATGTCATTTGATATATCGCATTTGATATTTTCAAGTTGAATCCAAGATGGCGGATTTCAAGACGGCCGCCGGAAATGTTGTATGGTTCGCAACATTTTTCCCCCTTGCCTATAACATGTTCAGAGATATTTTATTCCTGTCTGTCTTGTATTTTTTATTTTATTCGACTGTCCTAACAAGACTTATGGTCCCACCCTGTACATAATTTTGCATATTTATTACGAGGCTAACACAAAGTTGTGGCAGCTAATATTTTAGCTGTTAAAGTAAGCATGCTATGGCCTATCATTTGGCATATTCATAATCTCGATATTGACTGAATAGTTCACCAATCTTCCTTCTGAGAAGTACAAGAGTACAAAGTACAAGCTTTTTCAAAATTGTACTAACAAGTTCAGTTTTGGTGATACTTTGCTTTTCCAAGTAAGTTGTACTAGAAGTACAAGTGGATCACTTTTCTTTCTCAAAGTGTACTACAAAAGTACAACTTGTGGTACTTAAGTTGCCCAAACATTCGAGACCGTACTAAGAAGTACAGATGTGTGGTGTGTAGGCTTCTTGTATCTCCGTCGTTTCCATATGGTCTCCTTATAAGCTACTTGAAGATTGCTACGTTAGACACGACACTTCAGAATAGAGGGCCAGAATATTTCGACAAGTAGTCCCATCAGCCGGGAATTCTCGTATGCCTATCATGTTAACAGCTCTGTCTCATAATCCTGTTCTTTTCATCGAACGGAGAAACATTCTTATCTGCGTTCTCATGGATGGACCACAGCAACGCATGATGCCTCTGTCTGACACAGTAGTTGTACGTTCCGACGAACGAGTCGCGTAATTTGCTCGTTGCCAGAGTAACTAATATTTCGAAATTGTCAGGTTAAATGTATATATATTAGCTCCATTTATACATTCTTTTCTTTAGTTCACAATGGTTCGTGGTGTCCTCAAATCTTAATTTAACCCTAGAATTTAACTCATAATTTAATTTAATACAACGTTAATTGAATTCCCGACGTCATAGAATGATGAAATCTTGCACAGCGACGTAAGTCAAATGACAATACAATATTCTATTGTTACATTTATATATTTCTATATATATATTTACATAATTTAAAAGTATATATTAAAAAAAAATATGGACTTCTTTACCCTAAAGTAAATACTAGCCTGCAACGATCTGTCGTTTGACTGGTTGCAGAACATTTTAGGATTTGGGTCACAAATCATTAGCTTGAGAAAAAGTATCCGAACACTGAAATAACTCGAAAAAATAATAATAAAACTTTTTATAGACATAATTTTCTTAATCAATTCGTACTAAAAAGTAAAAAAAAGAAAAAAAAAGTTTCTGCATGATGTTTTAAAAATTAACATCAAGTGCATTTATAATAATTTTCAGTCATTCAATAGAGGGGGTACGCGTTTCTCTTATTAAGAGTAGCGTTCCCCGAGCGTTCCCAGTATTAAAAAGGTACGGGCACGCTCACTCAAAATCAAAAAGAAGTTGGGGCACGGCGTGACCCCCCATCCCCCACTTCGAGCTCTGATTTCTAAATCATTCAACATAGTTTTCTTAAATTTAGCAGGAATTAGTTCAATCATTTCTATGTAATCCTTGATTATGAATTTAATAGGCAATTTAGTTACGTTTTAGTGGAAGAGGTAATTAGCATAATATAATTAAAATTATGAGAATGTGCCCTGTATTGCTAACATTACTAAAATCTTAAGAGTAGCAAGTATGCATCGTTGTACAATTTGTATTAAAACGGATTGAAATTGTTCTTACATGATGGATGTATATGTGTCTAATATATGAGTCTCGCTAATATAGAAAAGGTAATTAGCATGAAATTTTACAAGAAATGGTAGTCCTTCACATCATTGTGTCAAGTTTGGTTGGAGTTCATTAAATCGCTCTTACTTACAAGACAAAGTAATTTGACAATAATTTTAGTGGCGTATGAGCACAATATGATAAGTACCTCACTCTAGTAATAATTACCTGAATGATAAATATTTTTGGTTTCCCAGCTAAAGTGGGACAGTTGTTTCCTGTAAAAGGATACCATAATTCCTCTACGAGATATGCACCATCCTTTGCGTAAATTATCCCTGGATCACCATGAGACATCACAGCTACTAAAAAACAGTCGGCATTCTTATGGTCTTCATTAGAAGCTGAAAAAATTTAAATACACATTGGATCAGCGTTTCTCTCAGTGTTGTTTTGTTATTACTGTTATATTTTGTACTCACGAAGATACATTAATGTGTCCATGTACATTTTTGTATCACATGTACCAGGTATGTCTGGTTATATTAAAAAACATAACCTCAAACTTTCTTCTATCTTTCAATGTCACCTAGCTTCTGGAGTCGATATATATAGTTAAATTTCGCGTGGAATATGAGCAGGGAAAAGCGGATGCGTACAGGAAACATATAAACAAGCTGTTATCTTCGTCTTTGATGATTTCGACGGCACAACGAACTAAAAATGCAAACCATCATTGCAGACATGACACTGAACGGAATTGTATAGCCTTTACGAATTTTTGGCTTGGACTGAAATAGAGTACCCTATAAGAAAAAATCCCGCTAACGCTATTGCACCTCTCGTGGCGCCAAAGCGTTGGCAAACACCGTTGGACCGCGCGTCGACAGGTGGCTGGTGGTTGTCGATAAGTGGGGAAATATCAGTAGGTCGTTCTAGATCACTTTACGCTGTTTTACCGTCAGTTATTTTACGTGTGTTATCAATTCTGCCAACGTATTTTCAGAAAGTATCTCAGAGCGTGTTATACACAGCTTGGTTGGGATTCTACTACTAACACGTGACGCTTCAGCAGCACTGTGGGAAAGTGAGTAGGGGAGGTTGAATAAAGAAATCTGTGTACTTGAAACAACAGAATCGGTGAAAATGCGTTACCAACCTCTCTGTCGTTTTGGATATAAAGCAAAGGTGCTCGTATAATATCATGTATTATACGCAACTTTGTATAATTGTCTTAAAGCTGTTGTAGTTGTCATCCCCATAATAGTATTATTACGCCATAATTATATTTTCTTTAATCTGTGTAATAAAAAAAAAAATAAAAAAAATAACACGATACAATCGATATATGATTTGAATGCATGTGTGTGTGT
>JAGDQP010059262.1:542-12408 GCA_022664845.1 Lepisma saccharinum | reverse complement strand
AACAAACGTAATGTCAGGTATTGTAATGTAGTTATCGTGAAGACAAGGCAGAGTGGCATTGAGTGTTGCTCTGTGGGTCCACACTGTAGGTCCGATCCCTAGAAACTTGATTAGGATGAAAATGGCAACTAAAAAATATGAATACGTCACGAAATCGTTCCTTAATTTTAATGATGAAGAAAGAGTCTCGTGTACTTAATAATGACATCGTACCAATTTCCGAGTGGTAAATAATTCATAGTTTAATGGTGAATTAAGAATTTCTCATATTATATTTTTAATTGACATTTTAGGAATTATACAAGCGTCTGGGGAAAAGTACCTCTCATATTGCAGTTACCCCTTGGTAATACTTACCAAGTCCACGTGGTCTAGAGATTACGGTCGTAGGCTTTGGATAAACATTGATTAGGTCGTTCGAGACCCGTTCTGATCAGCTATCCTGACATTTTTCTCAGTTGCATCGGGTAAATGCCGGGATTGTACCTTCAATAGACGCCTTGACTTCTACCTCTGCCATTTCTTCCCTATGACTATGGGAAATTATAAGATTGGACGGTACAGAAACAGCTGTTAAAGGCCAGAAAACCTTCTGAAACCTCATTTATTATAGTGGGCATATGCAGAATTCCATGTGTGCCGCCTCCGACGTGTTGATTAGAGTAGAAAAACTATCTTTGCCACTAAATTAGTCGGTCTAAATAATTTAAATCAATATTTACTATTTTTGATCCAAGAAAATATTAAATTGTCTGTTAACACTTTCAGCGAAAGGTATCGGATGGTGTATCATGGTTTCTCCTTTTTCTAATGTATAGAAGTGATTTTTGTTAATATTTTTAGCCCTTAACTTCCGGAAATTACCTCATCTTAAATACCTTAATATCTCTTGTTCTGTTAACTCAACTGCCTAATATAATGCGATATATAAAATAAAATTTTCTGAGAGTTCAAATAAATTTTACATTTGACATGTTTTGTTTCAGTTGGATGAGTTGGAGCCGCAGGAGACGACGGTCGGGAAGATCACTGAATATAAACTGATACGACGAGACTACCACGCCCATAGATGAGGTAAGTTTATTTCCAGAGTAACAATATTGAAATTTGTTTTTCTTAAGACTAGAATATAACTTCAGAGAATGCGGTGTTTGTCGAATTAATTAGGTATTTCCTTGTAGAAAGAAAGTCACATATTTAACAGACGGAAAATTAAGTTGTTAATGAAATACGGTATGCATTCTATTATACTCACTGAAAGTATCCATTAAAAGTAAAATTATAAAGTTAGATTGAGACACAATAGTAAAAATGAGGAAAGCAACAGGAGTTAGATTTTCTGTTCCTAATTTACGAATAATTTCAATTCAAATCATAGCATTTTCTTGCGTACGAAGAATCAATATTGTAAAATATCCTATACTTAAATTCGGTGTAGTCCTCTAATTGAGACAATAAATTTATTTGAAGTAAAAATCATCATCTCAATTAGAGAACTTTTAATTCTTTGCAAAATTAGAACATCATCTGCATATCTTATGTTTGTTGTTGTTTAAACACTTTTTCTGAAGCTTCAATCATTTTATCTTTATTCTTCTTCACCATCTGAAGTAGAAAACAGATAATATTGTTGTGTACTTCAAAAATTGCTTTTAACACAAGATCTAAGATTAGCAGATTTCTTTTTTATGAGGGGCAGTCAAATGAAAACCGAACACCCGCTAGAAACTGACAATGGAATTTATTTTATTCAAAAGTTATTGCCAGAAGTGTTAATACATTTATCCTACTGGGAGACGAGACGATCAATTCCAGTCTTGTAGAAAGAGGTAGGTCGCTGACGGATCCACAACCTCACCCACTCTTGCACTTCCTCGTCCGACTGAAACCGACGTCATCTTTATCGTGTTGCTGCTGCAGATGACTAAGACATGCAGCCATTCTGTCAATCATTTTCCCTCCGTCAGTTTATGCAGAACACACTGCGCGCAAATTATTCGGAACTGCAGGTTATCTTTGATAATGGCATGCACGGAGCCATGGCTAATGCCGACCTGAACACGAATTTCTTCTCTATGATTCGTCGGCTTTTTCGGATCAGGCCATCAATCCTCGTAATCACATCAGACCTAATGGCTCGATGGGCCTGTCCCGGGCGCGAATCGTCTTGCAGTGATGTGCGTCCTTCACGGAATCTCTTCTGCCACTTGTGCACACTTGGTAGGGGCATGCAGTGTTCGCCATACACAGCAGACATGCTACGATGAATTTCGCGTGTTCCAGCATCCTCGGCCACCAAGAAACGAACCATACCTCTCTGCTCTTCTTTTCTTGCCTCCATTTCCAATGCTGGACGAACACACTTTTCACTACGCTCACCTCCAGAACAATAACGAAACAACTGCGTGGACCTGTGCGTTTTCACTATACATTTCTCCTACGCTACAGATGGCAGTATCGATACGTAACAACAGTGTTGCCAACTTTTGCGAGGAATGTGTTTTATGGCGGGTGTTCGGTTTTCATTTGACTGCCCCTTATATGTGGTAACAATTTTAATCATAATGTTGAAATAACAATTTACAAAAAGGAAAAAAAAGTGGAAATGGAAATTGTATAAGCGCGTAGAGATGCGTGAAAACTTAGAAATAATTGTGGCTGTAATAAGATATCATATAGCAAAGATACAAGTAGAAAAGTGTTCAGCTTCATAGTTTCAAATAACTGAGAACTGTGAGTAAAATGTTATACAAGACCAAGAACATGATAAGTGGCAGATGTCCTTTCTATGAAGCTGTGTAAGCGCTTCCTTTCCCCAATTCCCCTCCGCTGGACGCTAGAAGGGAATTCCACGGTAACTTTACGAACGCACTGTGTAAAGCAGATAAAAGCGTAAGAAAAACAAATACGAATTTCCTAGAAGAGTGAAATAATGTGCTGGGTGGAAGTGATGCGTATGTGTAACGTCTGGAGACAGTAGTTGTACAACAAACAATAAGAAAGATGGAAAATATAAAAAGGGAGACTGAGGTCCTCGAACCTGTAAATGTTACTCCATTCAGATCTGTACTTTTAATTCTACTATCCACATTTTAACAGACAAATGTTATTACTTTATAGTTTTCTTTCAGTCTGTGTACATACTATTGTTACTGTAAATATTTAGCTGGTATAACTTTGTTTATATATGAACCAGTGGCGTATTCTGGATTCATAGCTTGGACAAACATTATCCAAAGAATAAGATTTACAAAGAGAGTATGGAGGTCACACATAGTATTGATGATGATGATGGTGATAGGCGTTCGGGCCTCCCTTTCATGTTAATTAATAATATTTGTGCAGATCAGAAGCTTGGGCTGCGGTGCTAGACTAGATAGCCCAGAGGATACGCTCCTGGTATGAACAATAAGTAGCGTGTGGTAAGTCAACAACGGTTCTGATAGAACCAAACATTTTTCACTATTCATAAACTTCATTTATCATATTCACAACTACCAATCATAGTTCTTGTATAAAGTCACCATTTCTTTCACTGTCTTTTCGGGGACACGTAAACATGATAAAAGATGGTACTTACATGCCAGAATGTAAAGACGGACGTAGAGAACATGGTCCTCTCGGTCCATCTCATCTCGTAATCTGTGAACACGCCTTCGGCGAAACATTGCCGCATTTTTGTTGTGTTTGGGAAATCCATGTACGGCTGTCTTTATATTCTGACATGTAAGTAACGTCTTATCTGTCTTATTTTAGCATCGTAACTGGTAGCACAAATGTTGTACACATTTTGACAAGTAGAGAGTCATTTTTAAATACCTTTATAATTTAGAAGATCCTCGATTTTTTTAATGATATTTCTCGCTGGAATGGATCTTCTTTAGTAACTTAAGATTCTCTACAAGTTGGTTACTAAAAGTTACATAAAACATATGCAAAGCTTGTTTTTACTGCTAACATTGCCTGAATGAACTTAATTTTCACACGCAACCTTTCCTTCGTCTATATCGTAAAGTTTCTCTTGAGGGGGGGGGGGCTTAATTGCCTCTGCAATGCCCAGAATATCTGAGTCTTGCGCCGTTACTCTTTTATTTAGTTTATTAGGTAGAGCGAATGAAAAGGATCGTAGCTCGTCTTTTATCCCTTCGCCTTTTATTATAAAAATTACGAGTCCACTAATTTAATAAAAAGAGTCTCCCGTACAAAACTATTGAAGACTTATAGATGAGCTACGTTCGTATCACAAATTACTTTCTTTCTCTTCAAACGGTTCCATGTTGCTGTTGACGTTGGCCCACACAACGGGCTGTTGTCTGGTCGAGAAAGAAGAGCCCCATGCTTGTAGCAGGCTGGGGCTATATAAAGGGAAGTCCCATCCCGTAGCGGATCTGGACTTGGGGTTTTTTGCCTATCTCGTAGCAGATAAGGCGGTAGGAAGATTGGGCCATCCCGTAGCGGATCTGACCGGTAAGCTAGGTTGGTCCATCCCGTAGCGGATCGAACCAGGGAGAGGGAGAGGAGTTGACAAGACATTTTATGTGGAGTTATGTGTTAATGTAACACCACAAAAAATTCGCACGGGCTGATATCTGGCGCCCAGTGGTGTACAGACTCTTTTAAAATACACTCGGGAACACAAAATGCTCTCTCGTCTTCGTTTTCGGCCATCTTGATTTACTATCGCCCTAGCGGCGGAATGCGTAACTGAACGTAACAATTGCCAACCACTAAAACTTTTTGAGTTTATCTTTCATTTAACGTAAGTTGCATGTCATTGTGAATCAATACACGTGGGTTATTAAACTTTGAAATCGAGAAGACCATTTTGAATAACCCTGTATTTTAAATGCACTTTTGTGCTTGTCTAAATATAAATATTTCTATACGATCAATATACTAGTTGATATGCCTGCCTGTTGGTGCGAGGACAAACGAAATCATGGAAATTTGGTGTAGAATGGAGTGAGGACCCAAAATATATTTTGGTAGTTATTCCAGGAATTATGGCATGTCAATTAATATAGTGGGAGCTTACATAGTCCACGGTTTTCCTATCGTCAAGTGCAGGAACCGTGTGAAATTTAGTAGATAGTGGCTATATATTATTTCAGGATCCAGAGTATATCTGGTATTTATTCCATTAATTACCGTATGAGGAGAACAATATTCCTTTTGTCGAGTGAAGGACCCATGGGATATATGGTCCAGCTTGGTCCAACAGTATGAATTTAAGGTCCCATGAGGTATTTGGTTGTTATTCCACGAATTATGGCATGTCGGTGTACATATGGCCTTTTTCTGATCAAGTGGAAGGTCAAGTAAGTCCTTGCAGAATTTAGTTCATTTTGTGCGGATTTGTTTAACGGATAAACATATCCACATATGGAATATACACATTTACAAAAGTTTAGTTTTATTTAATAGATTAAAAAGATTGATAGATAACGGAAAGTAATTTCTTTTCTTTTCCTTACAGGTCTTCGAGAATCAACCAGGATCGTCGAACATCACAATTCTTTCCGTTTTCTGCTTGTCAATAAGACTATTTTTATGCTTTCATGGGTTTTATTTCTGTACACGTTAGAATGGTAGAACGTAAGCTACAAGAAAGAAGAGGACCCCGCCGGCGAAAGAGGATGATGGTAAATTCATGTTTCTAATTTATTAACATTATTTCTTTCTATTATTTGTAAAAAAAATGTTCTCTTCTAATGCGTAGTTACGCCAGCAAAAAATTTAGTCATTATTAGGTTTGGAAATGCATTGAAATGAAATGATTTTCGTTGAAAAGTTGTACGTGTTACATACTGTGGTAAATCATATTGTCACATTGGTTCTCTCCTAAGTGTTTTCTTGACACAAAATAACCTAACCTTTATCTCATTTGTAATAATATCTTAAGACTCTTTGCGTCGTATATTACGTAAGGAGGCATGTGTCTGTAATCTTCCTTAAGGCTAAGTGAATACAATGATATGTATACAATGCTGAGAACCAGTATGTAAAGTGTAGTGATTACACACATATTATTTTTTTTTTCGAAGATTCTGAAACACAGGTCAATTTCGAATCGAAATAACGTACCCAATTAGCGTACTTTTCACTTTTGTCACTTCTAAATAGTGCAGTTATTCACATCATCTTCTGGGCAATTCCATCGTCACGGGTGGGACAGATTCAACTACATTTTCGTTGCTTTAACATTGAATAGATAATTAACTGTGAAATATTTTGACGTGGTTTTCATTGCACGCGTAGAATTAACTTACAGGTGTTGATATCAAGTGGCAGAATTTTATTAACGAAACTAAGAGTTGATGTATTGAAAAATAAGAAAAAACGTCACGGGTGGGACAAAAAAAACGAACATAATCATGCTACAACATGAATAGTGACTGAAACTCTGCGAATTTAAAATTAATAATGAAATGGTGGTTTTGTTTTCGAGTTCAGTAAGAATTGCAAGTCTTGTGCAATATAGGTAGTGCAATATAGGTTATCGAAAAGTCATTCCCTAATCAATTTACACGGGGATTTTCAGAGTCACGGGTGGGACTAAGTTCGAATTTCACACAAACAGTTCTGTGATAAACAAGGCAAATAAACAATCATTCTCTCTTATTTTCTTTATTATCTCATATACTGCCTCCTAGAAGTACACAGGATTTATACATGTTATTACAGTTCCACAAATGCAAATAACTCTGAATTAATTCCACAAACGCAATAACAAACAGTCTTTACAAATAATATCAAACAAAAATCCGTCAGTAGTCTGAAATGGTAAAATGAATTTTCATCAGGCATTTATGGAATTTCACGAACATCTACAGAGGATAGAAATTCGTATATTAAGAGGGAGAGGGAGTTGGCTACAGCGGCCTTCAAAATATGCATCCAATTTAACATGGGCTTTCACACATTTCTAGGAATATCGTGGTTGCATGTGGTTCTTTCGAAAAAAGACTCAACAGCCCCTTCAACATATTTCGTGGAATGATGAAGGTACTTAAGTGAAAACTATGCGTGCTATTTCCTGTTTAGAAATAAGGATTATTATAATGGAGAGTTCTATAAGCAAGTTGTTACAAGGGCTACTAAATTATCCTTTATTTCTAAGAAAACATACGCCGTGGAGCCTTCAGTTAATTACTTTTATTTTGCCATGTATTGTGTTTAAGGGGCTACTGAGTCATGTTTTTCAAAGTAAGCACATGAAACCATGATATTCGTAGAAATGTTTGAAATCCATGTTACATTGAACCCTTATTTTGTAGGCGCTGCATTGGCCAAGTTTCTCTTCCTCTTAACACTTCCTTTTTCATATCTCGAAGGAAAGGTGTGGGTAGATTACAAACAACTTGATCCAGTCTAATGTAACTTCAGTCACTTTTCTTTGTTTTGAATAGTTTATAATTTGTATCAACAATTTTTAAGCACATTATACGAATGTCATTGTTCATATCTTCTTCGCCTTGAGCAATAGCCAAATACTCGTAGGAGACTGTTTTCTTCCTGCATTTTTGATGACCTCCAGTAGTAGAAATAACCCTGCTTGTGTGTCAGTAGCACTGATGTTTCTGCCATCCTTCTTGAAAAATAGGCGTACCAGCTTCAGAATCTTGGCTATCCTCACTGGATGTCGAGTATGTCCTGGATATCCAGTTTGAAGGCTTTGTAGTTAATAATTTGTGATTGAGCACTTGGCCCCATGAAGAAGCATTCTCTACTGCTTCTTTTGAAGACATGATTGGACTCAATTGGTCTAAATTTCAATAATTGTTGCCATTGTTTTCCCAATATTCCTTTACTTTCTTCTCTGTCCAAGGACGAAATACTTCTACGTTTTTTAATGATAATTTAGCGGCCACAGCAAAGTCCTTAGCGTTCTGAACCAGCATCTTGCGTTGTTTCACTGTGGTCCACACAGCCCGCTTTACAAGACCTCCAATGCCGACGGCTCCTTTGCCGTGAGAAGTGGCAAAAAATACCATTCTCCGATAGCTCCAAAATCTCCAGGCATATAACAAATATTAACTAGAATAAATCGGTTTCTAAATTGGGCTGCACATCCATCAGATCGTAAATCTGGAAATTCTTGCCATAGTGCATCTATAACTTTTTTTAGCCAGGCGAAGACAGTAAACTTGTCGTAGGTACTTTCATCGCTAATAACGGCAAATGATCGTACAACTTGGTTAGACAACCGAGCACAAGGTGTGAATACAGATATTTGCGAATGTACCCAATGAGCGCATTGAATTTCATCTTGAGTGACTACGGAGTAATTTTCTCCATAATGAATCTGAAGGACAATTTCATCACTCGATAAAGTTGTTTTCGTGTCATTAAATGCCTTTGCTTGAATTCTTTCTATAAGCACATGGCGCTTGAATAATAATAATAGTAATAATACAAGTTCTTTTATTGCATCACCGACGATCCCCAACATTTCAGCTAACGTAGCTCGACCATTTACTTCTACGGTCTATTTTTTCATTGTATAGTTCGAGTAGGATCGACAGTGTCTTCCGTAAAAAAGAAAAGGAAAAAAGAAAAGCAAGCAAGCACAGTGTATTCAGGAGTCTCTCTTATCTCTTTCTTGTTCCTTTCGTAGATAAGTTCATATTTTACGCTATCTTGTCATAACTTCGAACGGAACATCCTCATTCCTTCACCTGATGTTGTTTTTCTTATTCAACAAAGAAAAATATAAAACATATTAGTAAGAAACGAATTCATTTTGTTTATTTTACCTGTAAGAACATAAAAGAGCCTTGCATTATTTACATTGTTGAAAATAATCTCATACTGCTTGCAGCGTTTGTAATAACTTACAGATCAAAGGTTACATGAGCATACATGTAGCTGAACTGTCACGGGTGGGACAGTTAGAAATGATTAAATATACCCAGAATGATTTTGTTTTCTGTATCGAAATTTTCACAATGAAAACCTAACATAATATGGCTTACTTTAACTAGTAATTAAAATTAATCTGAAAATGTATGAGCGACCAAGGTAAACTCTGATGTTTTCTGTCACGGGTGGGACACGAAGGCAGGTTGGACATAAACTTGAAGGGAAAGCGTAATAACTTAACCTTTCATGAAAGTTTCAACTGGAGTTGCACTATAAGACTTGAAGCTTCTCTGACACACGTGTGTGCTATGCTAACAAAATAACATCGCCAAATGCAGTGTTGCAAAGTTACATACATATTAACTTCCATGAAAGAATCAAGTCGTGGACAATGTTACAGACCCTGTAAAATTCACTTAAAATAAAATTTAAAAATCTACTTCCAGATTCGCATCATTTAATGTTTTTTCTACCATTTACGTAACATAATAATCTACTTAGACAGTTTTCGAAATTTAGTGTTGAGATTTACGTTACCGTGGAATTGCCCTTCTGTAAAAACAAAAGAAGGTAAGCAGTTGGTGATTTACACCTTTACGATTCTTAGTAGCCAGTACATAGATATGACAAAATAGAATCTTTAAATCAAAATCAAAGAACATAGCATCAACCTCAAAATAGCTAATCTGGTATGAGGTATATGCAAACACCGAAATAGCTTCAATCAATATATAGCCACATCCCATATTCTCCCCATAATCCCACATCAACATAATCGTAAAAGGGAAGTGTTCTATTATAGTAATAAAAAGAGATTTTCTGAAACCACAATAATTTAAATAAAATATAAAATCGTTTTTCTTTTAGAAAAAAAATATTATTGAATCACAAGTAGAGATCCATAAGTAACTGATTTATTAGCACGTAAAAAACTATCCCCTGTGCGATACCCACGCGCCGTGAACGGTGCATGCGGCAAGTGGAGGAAGCGCTGCACATTTTCTTGACCTACGGTACGAAGTGAGTTGAGGTGGTCAGTCCCACCTTTACCTTTCCAAGGCGCCCAGGAATACCAAGGACACTCTGGTACTCAATTTGATTGGAGGCTGAGTGCACCTCAGAGCGCCAGGCATGGGAACACTGAGAGAAAAGTCTGCAGTAGCACGTAACATTACCAAAACTGAAAACACCACTCTCAGTTTACCCATCTGGCCTCACTATTCTCTTCTCGGGTATATTCAGTTTAACGCGACATCCTCACTTCTTCTCTTCATTCGATTTCACTTATCTATTTTACCTTTAACGTGCCTCATTTCCCTGAAGATTTTCCCTCCCTCAAGATTCCTGAAGGATTACTGACGCTTAAGTCCCGAACAATTCTTTCGATTAGTTGGATTCAATCATTGAACTTTCGGGTATTTTCCCATTTAGAACAGCAACTTTGAAAATATTAAACCCGGCTTAAACGTAAAGCGATTTACAGAATCCAGAGACACATTTAAATTACAGACCAGTGTTCTTCAACCTTTTAAGACTCATGGTCCGGCAAACTACAGGAGAAATCTTTCAAAGACCGGTAACATGCCGATAAGTTAGATGTTTATTTGATGTTCGAAAGGTGATATATCCGAAAGGTCAAAGGCATCCATAAAGCATGATTTGGGAAGAATGCAGTGCGAAGACTCAAAGAAGGATATTTGGTAACACAACGACTAGAAATTATATTTGTAGCTATTTTAATTTATGACTTAAGTAACAGTAAAAGTGACCATATCTAGTTGCATAGTAACTAGAGCGGCACCCCTGTCTTAATACTTGAATCAGCGCTATACTTACTGAATCGAGAAGTTGAATAGAATTGTATTTATAATCGTAACTCGTGTT
This sequence comes from Lepisma saccharinum, assembly GCA_022664845.1. Lineage (NCBI taxonomy): Eukaryota > Metazoa > Arthropoda > Insecta > Zygentoma > Lepismatidae > Lepisma > Lepisma saccharinum. The sequence continues at coordinate 1,662 of JAGDQP010059262.1, read as the reverse complement.
TAGCTTAGACCACTGGTAGCGTAGAGGACAAATCTGGGAAGGAAATTTGCCAAGGCCTAGTGTAAAGGAAACACTGTCACTAAGGGAAACCCTTACGAAAGCTCAGTCTGTTTAGGGGTAATCTTTAGAATGAAAGATTCTGTCAACAAAAATAAATAATTATGACATTTTTCTAATGTAAGCTGAACAAGTTAATTAAATCAAAATTGCTGTCTCTAATGCTTGACGATGTGCAATGGAAACAAATAATACTCGCTGAAATTTTACACCAGAAGAAAATCTTAGTTAACTTTTCTTTCGTTATTTGATAGTCGATCTAAGATATAATGAGAGTGTAATTTTTGCACTGCATCTGACAGAATTGATTTACTAGTCCGCAGCGTGTGTGAGCTTGGGTACACAACGGAAACCAGTTCTATCTATTCAGTGCAATGTGGGTGATGCTATCCATGCTTATTCACGCTTGTGCCAACGTTTTGCGTGACTGCGTCACGATAAGAATACAGAGAATATCAAACAAAGTTATAGGTCGTAAAATTCTGCGTTGAGAGGGCTCATCGCTCCAACCCTCCTATTTTTAACATTTTTCAAAATATTTAATGAAATATATAAATTCATAGGCACTAGAACTTACGAATTACTATGGAATGCAATGTAATTAGCGATCTCGAGATCGTGTCTATTGACGAGTGATACGTTTTCAAAGGTTATGACGTCATCATTTAATTGAAGTCTGAACACTCATCAATCGACAAGATTTCAAGATCGCCCATTGTATTTCTTAGTAATTTGTAAGTTCTAGTGCGCTATGAATTTATATTTTTGATAGTACTCTTAGTTTTTGAAATATTTTGAAAAAATGTTAAAAAATGGGGGACTGAAGCGAGGAGCCCTCTTAAGCTGAATCGCTTTGGATTGTCAGGCAAAAACAATGTTGTCAAGTGTGTTCTGTAGTAGCAAAGGTCAGACGACTAACTGTCGGGATGATTGTGATAGAGCTGGGAATAAGTTAGTAGTCTGTTTATCGCATTTTACTGAGCTGCTATTCTTGAATAAAGGGCTGTTTTGTCCATAAGGAAGTTTTTGTTTTCTACTGCTCATTCAACCTCTCTATAGTCCT
>JAGDQP010059261.1:0-12408 GCA_022664845.1 Lepisma saccharinum | reverse complement strand
TCACCTGCAACATGATGAAGTTGTTTCTGTATAATGAAAGGGGATAACCCCTTCAAACCACCTGGATTTTCTGTTTCATTCTTGACTTTAATTACAAGATATCGTGTGATAGTCGGTACGATTCTTGTCTGTTCCTCTACTACGATTTTTCTCTTCTTTGTTACTGTTTGATTCATTAGCTCTATGCGCCTTCTTGCTTGCATCAGTGACTTTATCTTCGTTCTATCTCTTCTGTCTCTTTCTCTCTTTCTCCGAAGGCGACTTATTAGGATGTGGTGGAGCCATGATGAATGAAAGCCGTAAATGCCCACAATTCTCCGCCTTCGTTCTGAGGAGCCAACGAGGCTGCCGGGTACTACCCTCATCACCCTTGTCAGCAAGCTGGAAATCGAGGCGAAGTCCAATGACTTGGCGTCGAAATCACTTGTACTCCCGACTGATGAATACTTGGGACACCCACTGCCCCAATGTTGGCGAGACCAAAGGTCCGAAGAGCTCCCGAATGGCGCACTTCCCAGTCTCAACGAGCTAGATTATCCAAGAATCTGCTGTCAAGAACTAGGCGCTATCCAATGGTTCCGCCCCCTTTCCTCGGGTCCCAGGGGCCGGCGTCAATGAAAGTACATCCTGTCACATCCTTGAGCATTGCGTGGAGGTGCAAGTCGCAGCACAAGAGGAGATGAAATAATGAGTCATCAATGGATGAAAAATGGGGTGAATGTAAAAGAAATCCTCTCGGCTGGTTCTCCTTTCAAGCAGCGTAGGTGTTAAGCTGCGAGGGCTGATTGCAGTCAGCAAAAGCCAGCTGGACGATGGGGTCGCCAATTCCCTACGCCGTATACAAGCAGCGATGGTTTGCTGCTCGGGCTATGTGATGATGCATCACGTTGCGGTCCGTAGACCTGCGATGAGGTCGCCAATCCCCTACGCTTGTGGGAAGTAAAAATGCGCAACAGAGAAACACTGTGGCCCTGCTGTTGGACTTCCCATAGGCAGCAACGATGTTAGCAGCTGCCAGGGCTGATTGCAGCCAGTAAAAGAAAGTCGCTATGAATTAAAGAACACAAGATTAATTTTTACCTACGATTACTCGCTCCACACGCATTTGATTTTCTAACCGGTGTTCTGTTGTTCTCTGATGTGACGCGACTGCTCTCACTTGACATCAGCATATGTTTTAGAATTATCTTCACATTGGCAGCTCTTGTTGGCTGTTTTATTTAAATAAGGTATTCGCAAACAAGTCCAGTTTAAGTGGCCCTGCGGGCCAAAGATTATTTTACTTTATAACAATAGGAGTGAAGAACGTCTTGTATTTCATTTCGTCTGTTACTTTTCATAGTTGCGAGACAAATACGTTGTCACTGTGCCATCTATAGATAATCAAGTATGCTGCGAAGGAAAAGAATGTATTGAAAATTGACATTCTCTTTCAGTTGCACACAAGACATGAACAATCCTAATCCGAACATCTGTTTCAGAGTCAAAGAGGAACTTCTCGAGTGTCTCTTACGTATTAGTAACAGATTATATCAGAGATGTAGTGAAATTCAGCAAATCCTGAAATTTGGATACTTTTTTGATAAATTAAAAAAATAAAATTGAGTACTGTTGTTTCTTGGAAAAAACCTTCAATTCCTTCCATTGACTGAAGTTATACCGTGCACTAGCCTACCCTAATAATCCGCTTATTAAAGCTTAGTTTGCTTTCGAAGAGAATTCCCTGGACCTTCATGTCTTCTATTTCGTTTTCCATGAGTTTTGTAAGTACTGACATAATATTGTGTCTTGTTAGTATATTTAATATAAGTAATTTCTGAATATAAATTTTCATATCATTATGTTGACACCATAGTACAACACTGTCAATACCTTCTTGTAATATTTGTTCGTCCGCTGAATTATTAAAAAAAACACTGGCGTAACAGGCCGATAGGCTCTGAGCCTGCCCCAACGCCATCTGTCCGTGTTTGCTGAAACTACGTCCACCTGAGTAGCGGCTGTGTGGTCAGCACTGCGCGTACCTAACCACGAACGGGCGTATCAGGGGCTTACCGGACTTAGTGTGGTCGTCACGTCTTTATTCACGTGACTCCCCAATTCGCCTCACTACGCTGGGTGGACGCCGAAGCTGAATTATTAACTTCTCTTATTATTTTTAGGTCATCCACGTACAACAATAACATCGAATTCTTTATCAAAGAACAAAGGTCATTGAGAAATATATGAAATAACAGTGGCTCTAAAGGTGATCCCTGAGGAACTCCTTTAGTTATTACAACTTAATCTGATACAGCCTGTCCAGTTTTAACTTCGAATGTTCTGTTTTCTAGATACCTTTTGAACCAATTTACTTATTTGATTGATAGACCTATTCGATCTAATTTGCTTATTAATATTTCGTGACTAACACAGGAAAATTTTTTTGCAAGATCTATATAAATAACATCACACTGTAATCTTTATTTTGTATACCCTTGTATTTTGTTCAGTAATTGTGTCAGATTCGTTAACACCAATTTTCCTGAAATGAAACCATGTTAGTTGGGGTGTAACATTTGTTTTAGGTTGAATCTTAGGTGCCAACTATTATCGTTTCAAATATTGGAGCCATTGCATTTAGTATAGTGATTTGTCTAGTTCTACACTAATGTTTTATATATAGGCACAAACCGCACAATGTACGCACACTTTCATTCAGCTGGATATGTTCCCTGTTTAAGAGCCATATTAAATATTTCTGATAATAACGGTACTAGATATTCTGAAATCTGAACACGCTTTCATAATAGCGTAATATTCCTTTCGTTCTGCCGTTTTCTTGCAATATGAACAGACGGCGTCGTGAAGGATTGGTAGAGATTTCGACACGGAATCGAATATTACTTTGGGTTAAGATAAAGATAGACAGAGTTAGACTTTTTCCAGACACCTTTTATTATAAAACTTACACACATATAAAATATAACAAATACTAATATGTTAATAATAACGGCGTCTGGGACTTAAACTTTATGCAATATACGTGACCTGTATGCGGTTCACCTCTTAAGGATTACTTTGAGTGTTGCATTATGACTTTCGCAGCAATAAAAATAGGAGTTTGTTATTTAGATAATTAACATTGAAACGATGTATTTGACTCTAACTCCAGACCAAGTCAGTGGATATCAGGTTGGGTACTGACTCCAGACCAACCCAATCAGCAAATCGGAAGCGGTCCAGTGGCGGCCCACTTGCGACGTTTGGCGGCCCTCCGGCGAGCCTCACCTGCGGCGCGGATACCGGGGCGATAAAATCGCCATCTATTACTCGGCTACGGGAACAAGGCGACTCTCAACTATGACCCGACAGTTTGCGGACTGTTCCCACCTTGTTCCCGCGGAGGTAACAAGGCGGGCAAAAGTAACACATATTGATATATTGGACACATATATATATATAATATATAGGACGCAGTGGTAATCGATATTAAGTAACTCTTTTCGCATTGTCTTCGCTGTTATTTATTTCGTAGTTAGTAAAGTTCTTCAGGGTCTGCGATGGGATTCGTGCCTCCAACTGTCAGCGCAAGATTTAGAAGTCTGATGCCTTAACCACTCGGCTATGCTGCTTCCAGCTGGGTGATGTTTTTTCATACCTGTTGTCGTACGACACACGTCACGCATGCGCGTATAACTTTCGGGCACGAAGCGCCTCGCACAAGCGGGCCACCAGACTGTTACTCGTGTGTCTTCGGCATTTAGGCAGGAGTCTGATATTTAACCAACACCACACCAAACGACTCCCGGTCGCGGGCAGTATGCTTCACCCCGACGATAATCCAACTGCAATCGGCAAAGGGGTGGCGATCGCGAGGAAAACAACCACTCCGCAAAAAAAATACATCTATCAATGGAAACACATAGCACTTTGTACTCCTCTCAAAGACATTCCCTTTTCATTTTACAGCAGTCGTTCTCACTAATTTTTAGCGGTGAACAACGTGCAAAACATATCACTGTACAGCAGGTGGCCCGATGGCGGCCGGGCTTCGTCTTGCAGAAAACGACTCCCGACTATTCCCCGTGGGTTGGGCCGCTGAAACTCCGCGACAATTGCTGATAGGGAAGTCAGTTGGTGTTAGGTTAGAACCAAGTCAGAGGAAAGGAAGAGGTGACCACCAGCGAAGTGATGCCAACCTGGGCTTCGGTCGGCCCTTTTATAGGGTTCTAATGCCTTCCTTATAAGTGTGCCCACCGAAGGTAATACTTTGTAATTTCTTCTGTTGAGGTCGGTGTAGTCTGCTTGATTATGTAACTGGTAGTACACACTTGTTTAAGTTTTGTGCGTCCATGTGCTATTGCAACGAGATCATTACACTCCCCACACCCACCTTAAATTTGAAATATTAACGAAGGTAGTGAGGGAATTATTTCAGAATTTAGGTATGCACAAAACGAAAAAAAAAAAACATCACTGAATTTGGTTACACTGATGAGTGTTATGTATTAGCACTCTTGTATCATTTCTGAATAGGAAAAGAAATTTTACTAATTGGACAATATAATTAGGTATGCCGTCTGTCCCAATAGAGGTAAGTTATTTGCGTCTAATTTTCTTATAGTTTTCATAACATCATTTTGCACTAATATCTGGAATTTCTATGACGTTCAATATCACATTTTGAGAAACCTTAACACTACTAGCAGTGACTGCATGATAAAATTCTTAGAAAAATGCTCCATAAATACATTGACAATTTCCATATTTTCTTTGATTTCTTTACCATTCTGTTTCTACATATTTTCCTATTTCTTTTTTCAAAATTAAAAACACTCCAAAACAACATATTATATTGCGTAGTAAATTATTTCCTAATTGTGTAAAATACTTATTTCTAGCTATTTTGTACCTTCTTTCCTTAACTGAGAAAACCTGTTATACCAACCTTGTAGTTTTTTTTATACATGATGAGGTATTTAGTTTTCTTCTTTATCAACATTTTTCATTGTTTGTTCATTCAAGTATAATTCTTTGCTCCTTCAATTTTGTTTGTTTACTTTCTTCGTTTAATTCCGTTCGAAATTTGCATATATATACACTCGTATAATTTGCCGGTATACCCTTGTATATATCCTGTCTCGTTCCTTTTTATTTTATGATGTGTTTCTCTAAAATCCTTAACTATTCCTTGAAGGTTAGTGTTAGGGAAGTTATAGTAAATCAAATTTTGTTGTCGAGTATACTGGTGTTATTTCACACTCATTGACTTCAGATTAAACACACAAATAAATGATGGATGGTATTTGTCTTCTCTAACCAAAAACACAACATTTGGAAATAGCTGCGAACTTTCAATGTTAGTCAATAATATGTCTAAAATTGAGGTGTTCTTATCTTTTCTGTAAGATTTGTTTAATTGTTTACGATTTCACAAAGATTTAACTTCTAACAAAGACTCAGCCTTCTATTTTATATAATAATAATAATACTTATTTACACTGTGACTTACGGAACTTGCAAGTTCATCACCGCAGTAAAAATGTTCTTCATCTGAGCAGTTCAAGCCAGTTTTCATCAGGAACACCTACTTCGAAGTCCATTCTAATATTGTCCTCCCAACGTCGTCTCGTTCTTCCCAACGGTCTCTTTCCATCCGGCTTCCATTCAAGAGGATATATATTTTTTTTTCTCCCATCCGAACTACCGGTACATGGCTGCCCACCTTCGTCGTCGGGATTTCATTATTCTTGCAACATCGGGTGAGTCATGAAGTACGTGAAATTCTTCATTATGCAATCTCCTCCATTCCCCAGCCCTCTCGTCCCGTTTCGGCCCGTATATCTTTCTCAACACCCGTATATTTTCGTAATTTATGTACGAAATCAATTTATGTTCATCAACACTCGTAATTTATGTTCATCTGCTACGGTCGTACTCTAACTTCTGCAACCGTAAAGTATTACGAGAAACCGTTTTGTATATTTTCAATTTCAACTTTCTTGATATTAATCGCGAAGTTAGGAGTTTCTGGACTAAATAGAAACATGCGTTTCCCAACACTAAACTACATTTTGTTTCTTCTATTACCTCGATTTTGCATGTTACATATGTTCCTAGTATTTAAATTTGTTTACTTTTTCTATGTTCTCATTCTTAATTGTTATGTATCTATTTCCGTTATTCCCAGTGCTTCGGCTTGTTATCCTGTATTTTGTTTTATCTATGTTTATCTGTAGACCTGTAGTCACAAGCTTCTACTAAGACCTCGCTGTTACTTTGTAATGCCTCTATATCTTCCCCTATTAAATCGACATCATCTGCGTACACGAACTGTTGATTCAAGCCATTCAACGTTAGTCCTTTTTTGTCCCCTTTTATTTTTAAAATCGCATATTCCAATGCAAAATTAAATAGTAATGGTGACAAGGCCTCAATCACCCTGTTTTAATCCGTTGCGAATAATAATAATAATAATAATAATTTTGATGACGATAATAAATTTAAAGTAAATATACTAGTTAACAAACATATTGACAACAGCCATGACATTTAATCGTATCACAACTCCCCTTTATAGCATGGGAAGAACTATAGGAAATACCAGTTAGTAAGCGCCAGATTTCTCGAGAACAAAAGCCTTTGCACAGTTCTTGGAAGGTGATTTTATTAGGTAATTGGGTTTGACCATTGCCTCTTAAATTATGTACAGGTCACTCAGCCAAATTCACATGAAGCAATCAGAACATTTTCTTCTTCTGTAGAGGAGGGAAAGAAAGAGAAATTTCAAATGTTTCTCTTGAGCTCAAATTAGTCAACCAATCTTGCTCTGAAGTGACCTAAATGATGAATTTGAGCAATCCTAAGTTTTGTTAGGTAAGACATTCTACAACAAACAGAAATCCACTTATAAATTAATTCTGATGATTGAAATATATCTCCCCTCCTCCGTATACAAATGTCCATCCTAATTAGAAAGCTACTCTTGAAACGCATTCATGGCTTATAACACAATAAAATTTTTAACTAATTATGTTCCTCAATGTTTTAAAGTGAAAGTGGACTAAAACTCCGTCAAATGTTCACAAACAGAGCAAAACTAAGAAAGAACACCTTTGTGTGTGTGTGGCGTCATTAACCCGTTCACATAGTACACCCTTTCTTCGAAAAACAAAAACAAAAGTATCCGTGGTAAACTGTGTCAATGTCAAAACCAAAAGCAGAATAAGAATAATTTACCTTATTAACATTTTATTTGAACCCTTCTACACCAAATTGTATAAGAACAATAATTTCCAACTGTCCGATTGGAACATGTTTCCTCTTTTGGGAGAAACAGTGGGACCGAATTAGGAAGAATAATGTAGTGGCGAGTCGCGCGTCGAGTTTGCTCCGTAGTGTCTGCTTGCTTTGCCACTGAAAACAAGGGAAGAAAATTATCACGTCACAGAGTCTCCAGTTGGAAATTACTTCACTTAGAGGTTCACAAAATCGGACGGTGTAGAGTTTTAACATAAAAAAGAACGCTTGTAAGTGAACTATAGAAAACAGGTAACATTTTAAATACCCTTTCATCAAATGTTCTAAATATATTTTCAGGATATTACATTACAGTAAGAGTTAAGACTGTGAGCAAAATAAATTTTGATGATATTTCACATAATGTTTCAAACCAGAAATGTACAGACTACTGTATTATTTTCTCTCTATTTTAAATTACAATAATAAATTTAATTAGAAACATTCAAAGTTTTGAAAAGATGTTTCGAACATAAATCAACTCGTACACAGGACAGTGGCTTTATCTACAAGTTTGTCTAGAGACTAAAATACAGTCCTGTAGTACTTGAATTTTTTTAGAATAAGTATATATTATGTCATTGTTGACCATATGATATGAAGACGATTGATTGGTACTGTTTTATTGTCTACAATCACTCAGATGTTACATGCCTTTTAGCGAAAAATCTTATTACAATTATTGAGGTTTCGGTCATCTTTTTTTAATGAATTACTCGCTCAAATGTTTATAGAGTTTTTTGGTGATTGATACTAGTTAACATTTTTAAACTTTTTATATTATTGTTGATGTGTATGATGTAGTGATAATGATTGATAAAAGGTGAACGAAACCGGTCTGAAAACTTGGCTCGAATTCTAAAGTTCCTTGTCAGTTTAGCCAGTCAAAGTCATAGAAGCTTCCTCTGGAAAGTGTTTTATAAATCATTGTCAGTTTTATATTTTATTGTATTTACTTTTAATTTTGTATATTGTGAGACGTAATAAAATGTTCGACTGTGCGAGCGACGTTACTATTGCGGAATTTTCTTTCCGATATCAAAAGAGACTAATTAAATCTAATCTAAATCCTCCAAGAAATGTATAATCAAATCTAATCCAACTCTCTCAAGAACTTGCCTAATCAAATCTAATCCAACTCCCTAGAGAACTCGAGACAATCTAAACTGTTTCCATACAAAATAGAAAACATTCAAGAACACAACATAAAATATTTTACTTGGAAATCACTGAAGCAAAATACTAAATCTTTTAAACCTTGCAAGTGAAATGTATAATCTTAAATAAATATTTATTTCGTACCGTAAAAGCACCATCTCGCTTCTAATGAAAGTTTAACTAGATTTCTGAGTAGACATAGTGTTAGCCGCAAATTACCGGTAAATTGTAATGAAGCACTACTTCTCTCATGATTAAAACGCCTTGCAAGCAACAGATAAAGTGAAATACAGAATTCAAAATGTGGATACGAATTTTATGTCGTCTCATTTTTTTTCTTCTACTGTATTTGGAGTGTGGTTTTGATAAGACGCAAGTTTATCTATTAATAATATGATATATGGTTTTAGCAAGTTTTTATACATTGCGAGAAATGAAATCTCAGCAAACAGGATGCGCGCGCAGCACCACAGCGCATGCGTAATGAAATGTTCCAGTAGGCATGTGTGGAGTAAAATGTTCAACGAGGATAAGAAATGCTTGAAAGGCGACAACAACAATTATATGAGTAATTAGCTCGATTTGAACGACGCGGTGTGCTAATATTTCGAGACTTTGAATCGATTTGTAAAAACGCGGCAAAAATAATTTGAAGACGTCACTATTCGCAGCAGAGGTAAGAAGATCAGGGTCCGGGTGTACAATTTTGATTCTAAAGATTGAAGTAAGGTACATTTACAGAAATATTAGTAAGAGTTCGAGTCATATTGGCCATGACCAATTATGCCAAGATGTTTAGTTTTAGTGAATAAATAACTATTTCTACAAAAGAAACATATATTTCAAGATTCGAAGGCTGTCGCCATTGTTATTTTCAAATTCTATTGATTGAATTGACCATTCTTAATAATAGTGCGAGTATAGTTATTGCTTGTTGTTTGTCCTTCCTTTAAAATGTACATGATAAAGACGACAATTTGGGCTTCATACAGTTTGTAGGATGAAAGATTAATATTTAAAGAAAAGGTGATCATACAATAGAATGTGTTTGTTCAGATAGATACATAAATATATGCTCAAGGGAACATTTAAGAAAACACTGTTATTTTAGTAACTACAGAAAAAAAAATCGTTCGATATTAACTCGGATAACAGATTTTCTTAGTAATTTTTTGATAGATATCGTAATATTAAATTAACGTGTCTACGTAAGATCTACATATGAAACAGGACTGGCATATTTAGCTTTATAAACATCAAATAACCACACCAATAGAAACAGGAACAGGTGCGAGAAAAAGAAGCTTAAATAATATCTTGGGAACTCTCCTTAGAGACGGCATATGAACAACGATGCACACATTATGACTTGTTCTCAGGGTACAAAGCCGCCGCTGAGAAAATAGATAACAGGTACAGAAGAAACCAAAGTCTAGTACTAAAGAACCAAGATATGTATATTTGTTTTATTGTAATCTCTATATGATTATTCAGCTATTCTTCCTTATGAAGATAATTTTTATTTTTTTCTGTATGAATGTACATGTATAATAATCTGCTTATAGACTACACTGTGAACCACACATCTGAAGATTCTGGAAGCACGGAGCAAGAATTGCAAGCAGTGTTAAATTCAAGCATACTCTAAGGGGGAGCTTCCCTTAGAACTTGTCTCGCCCAGCACTTTTATTCTCCATAATTAGAGTTTACGAGATGCGCTCTGGAAGAAACTTTTGCCCATAAACTACCCGTACACACTGTGTAGGCCTATACCATGTTTATTGATCGGTTCATAATAATTTTATATTTCTCACATAAAATACGTGGAAAATCGTTTTACCCACTGGGTCATTCCATGCCAAATAGTTTCCGATTTTGATTAAATATGGTACATTCATTCTTAGAAGGGTTCTTGTATACATTCCAAGTTACACATTTCTAGGCCACCTGTATCTAGAGTTACAGCACTTCATAGTTAGTATGTTTTGTCCTTAAATGTTGTCATGACCGACACATTACGAAGACACATCCATTTGAATCTGAATTTTTAAACTCATATTTCATCAATTGTGAAAGACGGTTTTAGGTGTTTCTTACGTAAAACTAATCAGAGAGTTTAAATTTGATAAAAAAATTGTGGTAAAACTCATAGGTTTTTTTTTAAGATATGGCTTTATGGTTTCGAAAAAAGTAGTTCCTAAAATGGTATTTACCTTATAACATAATACCGTGAATATTTCAAATGGAACACCGGATACAGATATGGGACTTTCACCACTGAAAAGAGCAGAAAATTTATTATATTATGATGTAATAAGAACATTGGGTTCTCGGTGGAAACTTTATCTGCAGAGCTCTTTTATTTTCGCTCATTAATGGTGTGAATATCCCAACATATCAGCATGAATATCTCACGAGAAACACCAGATACAGATATGAGACTTACACCACTAAAAGACCAGAAAATTTCCTATAGAATGATGTAATATAATTAGTGGGTTCTTGGTGGAAAGTCTATTTGGAAATCACTTTTTTCGTTTTTACATCATTATTTATATGTGGACCCCAGAAGTTGGAGGTAATCTTTTATATATAACACGAAATATATGTGACACAAAATTGTCACAAAATGTGACATTTTTGTGTCACGTATATTTCCGGTTATATATTACCTCTAACTTTTTTTTAAATTCGAAAATGCACTTAGACCTCTTGACTTCTGGGGTCCACATATATAATTACGTTGACTTTGCCATATATTAATATCTCAAGAGAAACACCAGTTGTAGATTTGGGACTTGCACCATTAGAAAGAGAAGAGAATTTCCTACAGTATGATGTAATAAAAGCAGTGGGGTCTTGGTGGGAAGTCCATGTAGATAGTATTTTTTTTGTTTTTCTTTGTTTTTACATCATTATATACAGGGTATATATTTAATTGTCGTTGACCTTGCAATATAACACCATGAATATCTCAGGAGGAACATCAGGTATAGATATGGGACTTGAACCATTGGAAAGAGCAGATAATTTCTTATAGAATGATGTAAGAAAAACAGTGGGAACTCCATCTGCAAAGCATTTTGTTCTTGTTTTAACATACAATGGTTATAATTAAAGTTTCGCTGTTTGGACGATTCTAGATCGTCAACGGTAGATCGGACAAACATGAAACTTTATGTAACTATGGTTAACGACATGTGGAAGAGAAATATTGAAGAAACAATCCAATTGAAACCTCTCAATGTGTATTTACGCTTTAAGGACACTTTAAAAGCACTTTATTGACATACATTTTAGAAATTATGTACAGTGTTTGTGTGCATCCAAATACTAGAATTTCTGACCAAGTTAGATTAGGATTCAAATCAAGGGTAAAATTCAGTTTTCTTATTTTAGGACTTACCTTAAAAACTATGATTCAATTCTTTCGATTTGTGTAGAATAGGACTGAACGTAGAAATTTCAAATTACAGACCCGTATTTCAGTTTTCAATACAAATAACTAACATAATGTTATAGCGTCATATAACTTTGGTAACCTTTATTTTATATGAGCTATTTTAGTAATTATGGACTTGCGCCAATCTCGTCGATATTAGTGCAATGAGTTTAAAATCCACAAACATCCATGTCCCAGGCAGGATTCCAACCCACAACTTCATGAACGGCGACTCAGCGGTCATGCCATTGCTAAAATTGTTGGCTAATCTATTTACCCACCCTAGGTTTCTAAATTATTCGTTGACTGTAGTTTTGATATGTACTTCAAATGATAGTTTAGGTTTCGATATTACTCTGCGATCGTTTATTGAATTAGGCTTCTCTAAAGTAAAATCCTGAACACAGTGCGAATATTTGTAATGGAAATTTGTGAAGGATAAGTATTTGTTACTATTTGTGAAGATAAAAGATTAGTAGGCCCTATTTGTTAAAGTTTACTAAAAGTTTATTATCACACCAGGTGCA
>JAGDQP010059260.1:0-12408 GCA_022664845.1 Lepisma saccharinum | reverse complement strand
ATAAGTAAAGGTTGAAGTTTAACCTCCAACACTGTCAGGATAAAATTGCGAAATTTTGATAATGCAGCAAAACGTAACCGAAGCAGCTTTTTCTATCATGAAACTAGGTCCAGCACTAGGTCTTGGAATAGGATTTAAGAATATGCATATTTGATGTCGAAAGGAAACGTTTTTGTGTAATAGGTATGAACCGTAACAAAATGTCAGAAGTATTTTATTATTTGTTAAGTTTTGATCAGCAACAAAAATTTTGTCTATGTTTAGCTTAGACAGTGAATACACGAAAAGGTTCGAAATTCCCACCATCTATCTTACCAGGAGGAAGTTGAGATATTTCATATTAAAAGGTCAAATTCGTGTAAGAATCTTTTGAAATCCTCTTCCCGAGTGATTTTAACAACTCATTGTTGGCCTCAATAATTAGAGTGTAATATATTTCCTTTATCATATTTTACTAAAAAATACATCTGATAACATTTAAGTTTTTAAATTACCAGCATTGTGGAATATTTAGAACGGAAAGAGGAACTTCTGCCCTGAATATGTATGGACCAGGCGATCGGTGAAGTGACTTGAATGTGTAGATTAGACTGTGATACCTGCACTATCTGTGACTAAAGAATACATTGTACACTCGGGGTCTTAATTCGCCTCACCTATAATCTGAGAGCTAGTTTGGAAAAATAAAATCTCCTCATGGATAATATGATCTCGTGGATAATTTAGAGTTCGTAAACAAAATACTATCGTACAATACGATGCGTACTCATTGAGGCAATACGGTTTTAAAAATGTCTAAACTCCAAACGAGGTGACTTATGATAACGGCAACGACACATTTTGCGAGGAGCTAGAAATATTTTCTGACCAATTATCTAAGTATCTTACTAAAATAATATTAGGTTTCTTCTGCGCTAAGATAGGTAAGGAGGAAAACTAAAGACTAACTGTAGGCTAATATAGCTTCCAGGAAATCAACACCAATTGAGAAAACCTGATAACTTCTACGATGTCGAAAAAGCTACTAGTAAAGAACAATTACTTTGAACACATAGGTATACACAAATACACATTATCTCCCTATGGGAAAACTCTTAACCAGACCGATAACGTATTAGTAGACAGACAGAGACAAAACAACATAACGGAGGTTAGGTATTAGAAGAGCGGAACGTCAAACCGACCATCACTTAGTGATCTCAAAAGATAGAAAATTTATGCATCGCGAACATGAACAAGTGAAATTTATGCATCGCTAACTGAACTTCGGAGATAAACTATTAGTTAATCCGAGCGTACGGGCAATTACCAACTGGAAATCCCAAATAGGTTCAAAATATTTTCCAATTCTAATAGAAATAACAATATTCATAATGAAATCGATTTAGATGAATTGTAAGTAATTCGTGATATATGAAAGGGAAAGGCAAAGGAATGTTTAGATAAGAGCAACAGAGAAACAAGCTTTAGTTTGATGCAAAATCCATTAAGCTTCATGAAGGACGAAAACAAAAAAAAAACAGGGATGTCTAGGTAATAATAACGAAGCAAACAGCAAATCACTAAAGCATCGCAAACATCAACGCCACACGCTGTTTTAGAAACCAAAAGGTAGAATATATGACGCAGATGATTAAGGAGATAGATGAAAACGGGTAAAGGAGTCTGCGTAAGAATAATTTTAAAATTAATATTCGAGACGTATGTGTTTATAATGAGAACTGGCTTGATAGTGTTCAGGATAAAATCCTATAACAAACGTTTATTACTACGGCGATCAATTTGCGAGTTCCGTAAACCAATGATTAGTAACTAAGTAATAATATCATCTCAAATAGGAATTTTATGTATGAAAAATACACAGAAATGTTTGATTTTCCTTGAACGGTGCTAGTATCAGAATGGGGATCATTCTTCGCTCCTTAGATGAACTAGCAACTCTGCTGCTTGCTATGCCAAATCAGTTAACTATACGCACATGCATTTTTGTTGAGTTATTCTTTCGCAGCTCGTTCAGTGCGAAATAACGATACATTTGACGGGTACGCGTAAAGAACAATCAAAGTGCATTTTTAAATATTGTAAGAAAACGCACAATTTGAAATATACCCTCTTGAGCTTATGTTTGGTCCTCTGGCATATTATCAGCCTGAGCTAAAAACGCCTGAGGGTCAAAAGTAAATTGAAGTTAAACTTCTTTCGATTAAGAATCTTATATTTTCACACATCTTTCGAAAAGAGACTTTGATTGTTCTTTCCGTGTACCATTAATTTGAGTAGCTCACGTCAAATAAATGCTCTATATGAAAAGGATTTTCTACCAAATAGTTAAAAAAGACAACTATAATGTTAGAAGGCAATGAGCAATTGTGAAAACCGGGATTATATTCTGGTCACGGTTAACACGTATAAAGCGTTTGCTTAATGAAACTTATATATCTTAAATATCTAAATATAAATATCAGTATTTCTGAATTCAGTACTGTATATCAGTATCAGAATCAATGAAAAAGTGAGTTTAAGTATCAGTATTATGGGTTTTACTAAAGTACAATTATCTTGAATTATGTTTAGATTATTAGATTAGATTAGAAAGTGCAGTATTAATTCCTCAATACCGATAAGGCTGATGTGGACTAGTATTTGTAAAATTACTAAAACGTAGAGCAAAATAAAATAGCTTATTTTAATTTTGTATAATTCATCTCAAACATTCCAATTGGAATCTATTAACTTAATTAACGATATAGGGATACCTAAACAAAAATAAATGTATTTAGAATCTATGTACGAAACTTTGTGTTATCAATTCGGAAATATTGCTGCCATCTACTGATCACATAAATTGTGTCAAATATGCAATTTCGATATTGAGGACTATGTAATAAATTATATTTATATCTTCTATAGTTTTCTTCGCTAAGTTTCAGTTGATTTCTAGCACACTTTTTAAAGATTCTTTATATAACGTTCCCAGCGCGAATTTCCCTTGTCGATGTCCGCAGGGTTCGCTGTTACCATCTCAGCCGTTTTCCTTATTCTTTGTACTTTTCTCTTCACGGCAGAAATACTTGCAAGTGCAGCACTGACAGCTGCTGAAGATATATCAGTTGTACATGGCGCGATGACATTCGCAGGCGGGTCGTTGCAAGAAGAGGCAGTTCTTTTTACTTGATTCTGAATTTTTCTTTTCTCAGCTTGAGTCACTGGTTGAGGCAAATTAATGTTTGAATATCTTCCTTCCATTGTTGAAGCGAATAATATATCACGGTTGTCCTCCATACCTGTCGTATGTGTACGTCTTGCACACTTAACCACCATGTGTAATTTTCCAAGCACTGCTGGTAGAAGTATACTGCCTCTGTTACGTTTGCTAACACACCATTGACTAAATTTCTCCTGAAAAGGATGAAGGTAAACTTCAGCCCATAACTATCAAATAAAATGTAAATATAGCATAAAATAATTTTGTAGAACAAGAAAGCACATTTATCTTAATAAGTAGGAATTTGGGTTCACAATTTGCTAATTTGAGAAAAAAATTAGAAAAAATTAAACAAATTTATGTTTTTAATATTTCGTTTTGAATTCAATCCAGAACAATACATACGAATATAATTGTTTCCTAGGTATCTACTAAAGAATATAACTGTATATATTTTATTGCTCATTGTTGTAATGACAATTTTATTGTTGTCAATTTATACATTGCTGTATTGTATAGCTTCATCTGCCTTCCTTTCTTAACGCTGTTCATTTTAGCAGATGTTCAGTTTCGGAAGTAGGGCCAGCGATTTTTGGTCACGAATAATCATATAGAAACAATATGGATGGTAGTATGCCATAGCAGAGAAACATCTGGTGACGTAACATATATACTCAGAACGAATCGGTATAATGAGCTTATCCTTATTGGTAATATGTTACATTTTGGAGTGTTCAATAAATTAATTATTTTAATCAGTTCCAACTCGCATGCTGCACAGTTTGAAACCTCTAATTTATGACTCCAAATATTATGTTTCATTGGAAGGTATTTAATTCTTTCAGATTGTGGTCAGTATGGATCTTTCTTCAGAAACCGACTTTCCAGGATGCTTGTTTCTCCTTTTGACTACACCAATTCAGTGTACATTTTGACTATAAATTATTACATAATATTTGATCAAGGGTAAGGAAATTTTAAAGATAAATTATTATTTCTGTGCTTTTTCTTTTGGACATATAATAGTTTTAACATAGAACGCCGTGTTGTAAACTTTTACACTTCTTTAAGGCTGCAAAGGAAGGTTTGCTATATTGCCAGTATGGCCTATTTCATATTGGTTGTATGTTTGTTCACCATTCGAAAACATGCTTACTGCTTCTTACATACAGTAGGGCTTCTTATGGCTACCTAGTTCGTAACAAGCTTTCCCTTTTTACATGCTATAATGTATTATTGTTCACCTAAGCGTATTTACTGTAATAGTTCCGTAACGAAATATCGTCCAAAGATGTATTTGAAGTTTCATTTTTAAAATAAAGACGAGCCTGCGTTAACCAACCATCTCACAAATTCAGTTTATTACTGCGTAGACGAAAGTGTGTGAAATTTCCAATTTTTGAAAATCATGTATTTCTTTTGGGTTTATCCATTTTCAGCTCTCTGTTGTTTACAGTTTGCTGATACAAGACAATTTAGGTAAAGTATGCCGAACAACAAGCAGCACTAGTGTCTAAACGGTGCATCCTAGAAAACATCTGAAAATTCCCTTTCTTCAAGAAAATTGTACATAAATTAATTTTTGAAATTAGATATTTTGCTTTAAAAATATTTCTAAAGGAGATATTTACAAAAAAATATTTTGGCGCCATTTTTGAATATTTTGGAGCGAACGACATCACATCAATATCTCAAATTGAGTATATTAGTACTGTAAGATTTTTTAAACTCACAAGTTGGATAGCTCCTGTACTGTTCACGAAAAAAATATTGTTTAGCTATACTAATAACACACCATTGGACGAACATTTATTCAGGAGTCTACATTTTACCTATGCATTTCTTAATCGCCTGTAACCATCCTGTCATAATGTGGCGGTAGTTACTATCCGCAACATATCAGCATGTCAGCATTATAAATTTATTATTGTACCTGAAAGGTTGAATATATTTCTTATTCTTTAAATAATAAACTTTCTAACAATTAAATAAAGTTCGGTTTATTACCTTAACTAATGGTAAACCTCGAGTGAACCGAACTGCTAATAGATGAGGGTTTCATCATCTTTTTTTTTTTTTGCAGTAATTTACAAATATTCTAAACTTAGTGAATATAGCAAATAGTTTCAATAATCCTTTACTTCTATACAGTACCCGGGAAGGCCCCTTATATTTTAAGAAAGTTATTGGGCGAAAATAAAATATTAGTAAACAAACAAATAACGTAGAAAATATAAGTTTTCTTTATTTTGGTGAATGTGCTGTCTGCATGCCGCAATCAGTAAATTACGTTTTCGATCCTTTGTTATTCACTAGCCTCGAGATTTTACTATGAGGAATCGTTTCTGTTTTGGTCTCTGTAAGGCCAAAGATTCCCTAATTGAAACTTTAATATATTACATTATTACCTAATGTTCCAATAATTGCTAAAATGATTCTAAAATACAATCATCAAAGTATATTGCACCGTGCACAATCAGAGAAAAAATACTCTGTTTGCTCTATACAATTAAAATAATTGTAAAGAACTTTTGAAGTATTGTCATATTTTTTTTATATTTCGTTTGTAATTATTTGGGTGCTTCTTTATCTTCAGTATTTTCCAAACTACCAGAGTTTACATTTTATAATATTTGCAGAAATTAGAATTCACTCTATGAGAAGAAATTACATATGTTGAAATAGTAAGAACAAAAAGTAAATAAATGTTGTCATTGTAAAATTTTCATTAACTTTATCTGGAGTAAAATAAACAAAAAAATATTTTTTCTATTCAGACTTTTGTTAAAAACATAGAAACTTGTTTATATCTCTTTTCGTTAATTTTATCCTTTTAGCTGATTTGTTCACTACGGTGCTGATTTCAACACATAACCCTCTGAAACGGCCTGGCATATAGTAGCCTAAAAGGTTCAGCTTATTTCTATATTGATTATTTAGTAAAATCATTATCAAAAATATTACGCACCATTAATTTTATTAAAATCGTTATACAGTTCCACATAGTTTAGGGCAATTATATTCACAAGTAACGCTACTTGGAGTATACAAGTGATGCCATCAAATGCAATGGCGAAGTGACTGGTGATAGGTGGGAAAGCTATGATACTTCCTTATCGTGCAGCTAGACGAATGTTTATGTTTTCATTTAAAAAGGAGAATCCAGGAAAATCATGTGACACTTCCCGAACTGGATTGTTATTTTATTTCATAAGATATTAACATCAACACATATATATATTTACATAACATTCTATAAATCGTGAACATTCGTTTATTGTCCATAAGCAACTTTGTCAGCCACGAAGATTCTACTGATATATAAATATTTACTACGTGGTCACTGCGTGTATTTAAACAAGTAATCATAATCACAGTTAAATTACTTGTGTCTACTGTTGGTTTCGATGCAATAGGCATTATAAGTGTTTATTTTAATACAAGTTAGAATTCTGTAGTGATCTTTTGAAGATTTCATTTTATGTTGTGAAACAAGTTAATGGCTGTATCAGAAATGCGACGTGCGTCTACCCGTAGGTCACTGGAATTAAAATGGCGGTTTACTAAAGCCGAAGTTACGTCTTTTGTTCCTTCGGGTTATCTGAACTACAAAAGATGCTTGTCCGCTGATGTTAGGATCGTAGACGATTGAAGTTTTGTTTTATGGCGAGGCTGTAATGCAAAGATGCCGTACTTATATCAAAACACGAACACATAAATGTAATAATGTGTACGAAACTCAATTGGGACTAAGGAAACACGAAGGAAGTGTGAAATCGTGCAAATCGGCAAGAAATTTTGCAAACAAAGGTAGTTCGTATTCATGCAAAATTATTAAGGATTTACATCCTGTCTCTAAAGTCCACTTTAGACGATGCAATGTCTCATACGATCTCTCGTGTAATACTGTAGAATGTACAAGATTTTTCGTGCAATAAATTATAAACAATTTTATAGTGTTTTGCACGGAACGATTTTGAATTCGAGGGAGTAATGATGAAACTTCTATAGCTTATAGTTCGAACATCTCAAACTCTTAAGGTAATTATGCCACAAACATTTTTGAAAGTAGCTCATTTTAATACCTAAAGAGGAAATGAAATAACGATGAATATTCAGTTAGCAGTTATTTCGTTTGTCCTAATACCATACTCAATGAAGATAGTCTAATTTCTACTAGGTTTCAATAGATACAAAACTGTCATAACTTCTATACTTTTTCACGAGGCAAAAAACTGTTTTTATTTGCGAATCTTCTTCTTCACTTTTTCTTGCTTTCCATCACGAATATTCACTACTTAGCACAGCTGATGCATTTCTTGTTTAGGCTTAGTAAAATTAAATGTTCTTACGTTACAAAATAAACAACAGGCTTTCTACTTACATTACGAATGCAATATATCTTCGCTCATGTACACGAGGGAAAAGCCCCGTCTACTTATGGCCTTAAGCATGTTTTCTCAGACCAAGGAAACAAATAATATGTTACTACAAAACTTCGTCAAAGGCAGTCCCAAAAAAGATATTTTTAAAGTATAATTTTAACAAGAGTTCATATTTTAGCTATGTCATTGAATATCAAATAATATCATGGAGTCTGCAATAGTAAAAATTGCAGATTCTTTTCAAAGTAGAATAAACATTTAGAAACGTTATCCCCTGGTTTTCTCCGACCAATGCTCTCATCATCATGCATTCGGCCTAATCCAAAGTTGCCTGAAGGATGAAATAATATTCAAATTATCTTCATGATGTCCGAAAATAATGTTAAGGAACTGGTTATATGTCGGCATACTGCTCAAAATTGCTATGTAAACACTACATACTAATAGGAGTTTATACAACGTACGATTTACTCACTCTTGTATAATACACCAATATAAGTTTAGTAACTGACAACAAAACATAGTTGCACGTCTTGCAATTAAGATCAAAAGCACTGAACTGCTGAACAAGACTATATTATTCGTAAAAAATAAATTACACGTTTCTGAGTGATAGAGTTTTATAAAAAGTTTCTTATGTTATGCTTTTATCATTCATATTGATGGAATCTTGGAACTATTTGCCTCTCCTAATATAAAAATAAATAACTGATTCATGTCTAAAATATGCTTAATTTGTCAGTATAAAACTTGGAAACTATTTACTCCAACGCTGGCCATTTCTTTGAACTTTTAAAGTAAAAGCTTTTCCAAAATTTCAGAAGTAAAAAAAATGTAGCAAAAGCCTTTATCGACAGGGAACGTGGAATGAATGCAGGTAAAGCCATATTTAAAAGACAGAAATATAAGGTTAATTTCTACTTTTGATACAATATTTAATACACCATTGAATCATCTGCTTCGTTTATTTTGTTTTTATTTACTGAAGGTCAGATCTTGACACGCTGCAGCAAAACTAACTGGTTATTGGATGTCTCATGTAATGTTGGTTTTTTAATCCTTTTAGTAACAAAGTACACTTTGTGGACCACAAGAGTTTCACAGACGTTAACTACTTTTAATATATTTGTAACTTTAATTTTTTGAGACTTTGAATCGGCACTTTGGAGGCATGCAGCTTCGAATCCTCCTGTCGGCTACACTGACCGAGGTTCTCTGAAGATCTACTCACTTTTACTAGTCTAATCTCGATATAATGCCAAGACAAAAGGTGATGACCGCTGACTTAACCCTCTCTGTACTTGGAAGAGCGCTGTCCGAAGAATGCCATCTCTCTGACATGTAACGGGCTTATCCAATACCTGGCTGTAAAGTTCATAAGTAAATATAAATTAAGAACGAAAATAATTATATTTTGATGTTTCGCAATGCGTTATTTTCACCGTTTGTCACAAAATGAATTAGATTTGTTTAGATATTATTTAATGTATATTTTTCAATTGAATGTTAATTTCCTTTTTTCTTCACAAAAGAAAGAAACGAGGAATAACTGAAAGATTTTGTCTAGGTGCTCAATGAGTTTAACTTTGCAGGTATTCCTCTACATAAATTTTAAAATAATATATTATTAAATAAAATCTGGCACATTTTAAAAACTAATTTAACGTTGGGAGCTTTCTTCACGTAATGTGTTCACTTCTCTGTTCACTTGGGCTCTTCACGGAGTTAAACATGTTTTCCCTTTTAAAAAAATATGTACTAAACAACGTTAGAAGTACCGAGGCCGTGGTTCAGTTAGTAAAACGTCGTTTTCGCACTCGGGAGGTCTTTGGTTCGATACTAGTGACCAGCCAATTTAACTGAGATATTTTTAGTTACCAGAAGTTCGGTGGGAAGGCAAAGGTAGCATCCCACAGGTCAATAACACTTTCTACTACGGGGAGAACATAGTTTCACGATTTCGGAACAGGATTCCTCATTAAGAACAGTATCCATAAGGCGTTTCAGAATATAGAGTTTGTAAACAAAATACTATCGTACCTTACGATATGTACTGGATGGGACAACACGGTTTTATTAAGCGTCTGTACTCCGACCAAGGTGGCTACTAATAAGGACAAAGATATATTCTACGATGAGCTAGAAAGAATGTTGGGCCGGTTACTGAAGTATAATTCGAAAATTGTGTTGGACTATTTCAATGCAAAGGTAGGAAGTGAAGAAAAATGTAGCCCTACTATAGGTAAATACAGCCTTCACGAAAAGACTGATAATTTTCTCAGTTAAAGACTCTTTACCTACTGGTAAATAGCACGTACTTTGAACACACAGACATACAACAAATACACATGGGTATCTCCGGATGGCAAAACTGTCAACCACATCGATCACGTATTAGTAGACAGACGAAAACACACCAACATGATGGATGTTAGGTCGTACAGAGGAGCGGAAGGTGACACCGACCATCAATTAGTGATCACCAGACTGAGGGAAAAGTTATACATCGTGAACAGAGAAAGCAAGGGGTCAAAACAACTGAAATTCGAAGTAAAACGATGAAATAATCCGAGCAAAAAAGCAGATTACCAAATTATACTCTCAAATAAGTTCGCAATCCTAGCCGACTGGAGTAATAATAATGATGATATTAATAATGAAATTGCTGTATCGTGAAACAATTAAGAGCACAGCGAAGGAACGTTTAGGTGAGAAGAAACAATGAAAAAACAAATCTTGGTTTGATGAAGAATGCCTTAAGCTTCTTGATGAACGAAAGCAAGCAAGACAACGATGGCTAAGTAATAAAAGCGAAGCAAATACCAACCACTACAATAAGGCGAAATGAAAAGCCACACTCGGGTTCAGAAATAAAATGCTAGAATATCTGACGCAAAAGATTCGTTAAGAAAAGATTACCAGCCGAGGCTAGTAATGATAAGAAGTGAACGTGGAGACCTTCAGGCGGATCCGACTAAAATTATCGATGTATGGAAAAGTTACTTCGACAAACGCCTTAATGTACACAACGGGGAACAAACAGAGGAATTTGAAGCCCATACCGCAGAACCGTGGATTCCCGAACCTAGCGAGATCGAGATCAAAATGTCGGTAAAGAAATTTTAGATTTTCAGATCAACAGGAGTAGACAATATTCTACCCGAATTAATTACAGCAGGATGAACGGAATTAATCAAGGAACTAAATAAAATGATAAGTGCCATATGGAGAAACGAGGAGCTCCGAAAGAAAAGGAAAACCTCAATAATAGTTCCGATTTACAAAAAAGGATAGATAAATCGGAGAGTAATAATTACCGCGGAATCTCGTTACTCCCAATCTGTTATAAGGTATTTAGTAATATTCTGGTAACACGCCTAAGTGTATACGTATATGAAATAATTGGAGATCACGAATATGGATTTAGAACAAATAGATCCACGTTGGACCAGATTTTTGCCTTGAGACAAATCTTGGAGAAGAAATGGGATAACAATGGGATAGTTCATCAGCTATTCATTGATTTTAAGGAAGCTAATGGTTCTATCAAAAATGAAAGGTCATACAGTATCCTGATACGATTTGGAATTCCAAAAAATTTAGTTCAACTCTTGAAGATGTGTCTCAAAGACCCCGTAAGCAGAGTACGGATAAGTAATACTATGTCAGATAGTTTCAAGGTTCGCAAAGGATTGAAGCAATTCGATGCATTGTCGCCACTGCTGTTTAACTTTGCGTTAGAATATGCGATTTTAAAAATTAAAAGGGATAAAAATGAACTATCATTGAATGGTTTGAATCAACTGTTTGTATACGCGGATGATGTAGATTTAATAGGGGACAATATAAATCTACAAAGCAACACCGATGCGTTAGCAGAAGGGTGCTATGAGATAGGTCTACAGGCAAACATAGTTAAAACAAAATACATGATAACAAGCAGAAGCACATTAAATAAAGGAAATATAGAAATAATAATTAGGGATGAGGTCATAGAGAAATTAAACAAATGTAAATGCTTGGGAGCATACGTAAGAAGTAAAAATGAAGTCACGGAAGAAATAAAAAAAATCGCTTAGCATCGGGGAACGCATGTATCTATTTAGTCCCAAAACTTCTAACATCGCGATTAATATCAATAAAATTGAAATTAGAAATATACAAAATGGTTATTCTGCCGGTAATATTTTACGGTTGCTGAAGTTGGAGTACGACCCTAGCAAATGAACATAAATTACGTGTATTTGAAATTAAGGTTTTGAGAAAGATATACGAGCCGAAACGCGATGAGATGACTGAAGAGTGGAGGAGACTGCATGATGAGATTCACGGACTGTAAGATTCACCGGAAGTTTTAAAAATAATGAAATCGCGACGACTAAGGTGGGCAGGCCATTTAGCTCGGATGGGAGAAAAACGAAGATTATATTATATCCTGGTTGTATGGCGGGATGAAAGGAGGTCATTGGAAAGACTGAGACGTCGTTGGGAGGACAACATTAAAATAAATATTCGAGAAGTAGGTGTTAGTGATGAAAACTGGCTTGATATTGGCAAGGATAGAATCAAATTGCGAACGTTTGTTACTGCAGCGATAAACTTGCGAGTTCCATAAGCCATAGAGTTATTTAGTGAGTTATGACCTACAAATGCCGAGATGATACCTTCAAATTAGACCCTAGTCAAGTAATTCCTGCATTCTTTCCCTTACTCTATCCCAGCATGAGCCGACTTTCTGTGCGGGCGAGCGATATGCGGCGGCAGGCCATCGGCTCAAAGGTAACATGCCGAAGTCCAAAGTTACTTTTCTGGCCCATA
>JAGDQP010059259.1:0-12408 GCA_022664845.1 Lepisma saccharinum | reverse complement strand
GAATGAATGACACCAAAAAGAAAAGAAATAGGAAGAAACCAAATAGAATTGCTTAGCCAATAAAAAGGTTGTAAAGAAACAATAATTTCAGTTAAAATCAGCAAAACACACTTTGAATAAAGCAACGTAAATATGATTTCTGAAAATTAAGTTCTCTAAATCCAGGAAGACATGACTAAGTTTTGATCAAGTAATGCAGACGCTATTTACTTCATTTTTAACAATGTTTAAGATTGTTTTTGGAAGATTAATTTCTTTGAATAATAAATATTTTCTTCAAAGAAACAGTCAGAGTTTGCCAAAAAGAAAAATATTTCAAATACATATTAAAAAAAACATGTAACCTAGTACCACAGTGTAAATAATAATTTTCTTGTGTAATGAAGTACGGTAAGAGAATGAGCTTAAGAGTTTTTTTTAGATGGTATAAATATTTGTCGGATTCCATTTTTTCTATTGAAGGTATATTTCTGTCACTAAGTCCACAATGGAATTTTGATCGTATTGCATACTGAAAATATTACGTATATCACTCAAATCGCTGTTAGGAGAAAAATATAAAAGTTTTCTATCACACAAGTCTTGAATAATAAAAATAAATTTCATAACACACATGAAATAATTTTCCAAGCAATTATGAAATTTAATTTTGCTTACAAAATAAAATATAACTTTACTTACTTCTATTATAATAGTAGCTCTTATTTTCTATTGGCTAGCTTTGTCCAATCTATGGTAAGAACAATATGCTTTCACATTCATAAATCTATCCAATACATAAATTGTTTTCAAGTCAAATGCAAACTAATTCCTGGAAAATCAGTGCATTTATATTCCGAAGTACAAGCATATATATTAACTCCCTTGTAGAACAAATATAATTTACAACATGAAATATAATTCAGCAAGGGGATATGGAAAAAAAAATATCCGGGCGACAGAAATCTATTAAAGTTGTTATACATAGATGAAAGAACCTCATTAACTACGGGGACGGCAACTTTTTTGCAGTCCAAATGTCCAGTTTTATTTTGTTGAAGAGACAGAATTCATTAAATTATCATACTCGCAATTTGAATCTTAATCATTATTGTTGAAATACGTCGTTGATATACTGTCTGTTGATGCATTAATAATCAATTTTACGTCTGGATAGGAATGAACTCTGGAATGAAAAATAATGAAATCCATGCCAATTCACAGTAAATGCATAATAACACGAGACTGATCATAGAAGCCAAAGTATTTCACTTGACAAAAACCATTAAACTGATATACATTGATGCATGTAACACTTTGGACATCAAATGCATTTAGCGTTACATTCTAACAGCTGAACACACCTTTATCTGGCCGGAGAAAACTACATTGAACGAATGCCTGTGGCATTTCTTCATTTACTATGCCATAGCTCATATTTTGCAGTACGAGTATCTGCCACAATTAGGCCTATTGTGAAATGACTGAATTGGCAGCTACGTAACTATTTGTTCGCAAACGGCGTTGTCGAATATTACAAATTACAGAATCTGAAAATAAAAATACGGCGCGAAAGAAATATTCTAATTATTTTCTTTTTCATCCTAGTGGACCATATATATATAAATTGTTACTTATCTTGTATTAAGCAGTCGAGGAAATGCCCTACTTTATATCAGGTCTCTGACTATTCCACTGACAGGATCCTGAATCATAGTAAAGTTTATTGAAACTAGTTTGTTACTCTAATCTCACTTTTGCTTTAAAAAAAGGGGGGGGGGGCTTTAAAAAAATTACAAAATGGAATACAAAGTAAATTTTAATACTTATCCATAGTACCCCTACCACCCTTTAGCGACAACGGAAAAGAGAATAAATAACGAACTAGACTCATGTTCACAACACACATTAAATTACTTGTATAATCACTAATTTTCTCGATAAATATCTCCTAAAACCAAATTTAAAGTACTTTACTTAGTCGATAAATTTGTTCACACATTTTTAGTTCTCTTGTTAAATATACATATATTTATACACACTTCTTCCCTTAAGGACATTATTCCAGTTATTTTCTCTATATTACTTTGGCAGTGAATCCCTACAATCAGATTTCAAACAAACTTATTTCTATGCGCATGGAATTTTCTCTTGGACTATCAGAAAAACTAATAAATAAAGCATTGACAATGCTCCATGAATAAAGTAATTACTTCTAAATAGTGCAACTGTAAAGAATAAATCTTTTATAATACTAAAATGTAGAAATCATGAAATTCATTATCTAAATAGCTCAACAACATTTTAAACAATAGACCCGTTTAAATCTGGCATGTAGATTAATATGTAGAAAGTTCAAGCGTGTTTATATTATTTTAAAATACTGTACTTATTAATGACAGTAAATTTTGTTCTGGATGAAAAATTTTGTGTCATTACAATTACACAAAGTTTTGAAGTATAGCAACAATTGTAATGTACAAAGTTTTCGAGCAGTCGAATACTCGATCAAAAAAGGTGTCGAGAATAAAAGCACAAATCTATGGAATAAAGTTGTATCAAATTAAAATATCTTTCGAACAGCAATCAGAAAGCACATATGTTAAACCCAAGTATGCACAGTAAGGAGAAATGTTTCACAAATGTGTTCTAATTTATAACATATCACTCTGAATATATTTATGAGTAAGTCACAATGAACTTCAACAGAATTTCAACGAACTGCCCTTACTTCAGAAAACTATGAATCTTTGGAACATCTATTTCGCTTGCCTTTAAAAACAAATCCAATGTAAGACCAGCTAGAGATCAATTTATCATTATCTCGAGGTCATATTTGACTTTTACTATGACAATATCTATGTGGATGTAATCTTATTTGCCATAATAGAAAAGAAACAGTAACTTTCTTTCGGAAACCATTGTCACACGGAAGCGGAGAGAAGAGAAAAAAATTGGCAGTTGGCTCAACCATTTCAAATGCTTCAAAGCAATAAAACTCTTCGTACAAATCAGAAGAAAATACAAGGAAAAAAAAGTGACAAGGTTTGGTTCATGGCAGAAATGGATTTTAAAGAAAATGTATACGGATACAGGGAATGTATAAAGGGCAAAATAAAGAGGGGCGGATAAAAGACCACGAATACTATTTGGGTCAATTAAGAAACACTACAGATTTGGGTTACTAAACTTAAACGGAGATGCAAAGTTTCATAATGAACTTTTCATACCTGCTCTCGGGAACTTCATAACAGTACCAAATAAACGTTTAGCTTCTACCATAATACTTATGTGGGTCGTACTATAATGGAAAGGAACCAAAGAATATTACAGATATTCGAACTGTGCTGAAACAATAGAAAAGTTTCGGTTAAAGGCAGCAAAACATGCCCTGAATAAAGAAACGCACGTTTAATTGATCTATTAAACAAATGTTCTCTGACAGAAAGTACAGGACGACATGATTAAGTTTTGATCAAATAATGCACACGTTACTTCATCTTCAGCAATGTTCAAGATTGCTTTCGGAATACTATTAATTTATTTGCAGAATATGTACTGTATTTTCCTAAGATTAAAAAAAATGTAACCTAGTGAAACTTATATACTACCAATAAATATTAGTATGTGTTGTTAATAGACTATGGTAAGAAAACAAGATTGGAAAATTCTTTTTAGTTGGTATTATTACTTGTCGAGTTTGCTTGCTTGCTTTTTTTTTTTTTTTTTTTTTTTTTTTTTTACACTGAGCGTCTATCTTGGTCAGAATTTTCATTTAAAATTAGAAGATATAGTGAATACATAGATACGCATTTCGAACAAAGTCTATAAGTGAATATAGGAAATATGTTATCTTTTTGTTGTTCTCTTAACACTGTTGCACTGGTTTAAATTAAATGAACTGGATACTATCCGCGCAATTACTAGTCCATTTGCATGCTTCTACCTTTCTTTACCTACTTATTTGGTTCTCACGTCTGATGCTGGACAACCTTGCTCGATAGGCTGTTTTATCAAGAACTTTTTT
Organism: Lepisma saccharinum; assembly: GCA_022664845.1. Taxonomy (NCBI): domain Eukaryota; kingdom Metazoa; phylum Arthropoda; class Insecta; order Zygentoma; family Lepismatidae; genus Lepisma; species Lepisma saccharinum. The sequence continues at coordinate 8,402 of JAGDQP010059259.1, read as the reverse complement.
TCCGCAATGCCTTGACGGCAAACAGTCTTGTGCACTTGATTACAAATTAATTCTAATGTGTTAACCGTTCACCTTATTGAGTTAATTACTCAATAAATGAAAAAAAAAACGAAAAAAAAACGAAAATTTGTCGTTCAGAAAAAATCAATAAAGACTTCTTGTTTAAGATAACAGTAACTAAACAAGTAAATAGTACTAAAATATGCATAGAATGTGGGGAAAATAAAATGAGAGATTATTCACACTAACTATAATTTAATATAGATACGTGAACACGTCAAAGTACGCCAATAAAGTACTGTTTATGACATGTTAGTTAAGAATGTAAAATCGGTATACTTAATTCGTTTTCTCTCTGATATTTGTGGTCACGAAGATATGAACATAATGGAATTTTATAAACTTTCAATTGCTATAGCACGAACAACAAATGACTCTCAAAATTAATACAATTTACACGATGAGAGAGTTTAATAAAAAAAATTTATGAGCTAAAATGCTTGATCAGCACGGTATATACGTATTTTAGAAGTTATCAAAATAACTTATATCCGCATATGAGAAACATTTTAAAAGCTTAAATTCCTACTGTTTAAATTCGATAAGACTAATCACTCAGTTCTTGGTCACACCGAGAAAGACAGGCGGATGAAACATCCTGACACTAAATCGGAAGAAAAAGACAAACAAGAACTCATAACTGTAACAAAGAAAGTAACTGGGCGTAATTTTGAAAAACGGAATTATTACATGTTAGGCTGTACAGCCAGATAAGGCAAGTCTTCTATTTCAAAATTGTTCACAAACATTAATTTCTGACTCATTCTGTTCTACTTTCTCGATTTACATTTCGGCATACGTGTTAGGGTAGTTTAGGGTTTATCATCATACAAAGGACCGCATGATTACTTATACAGAGTGCTGCACGAAAAACTAGCTCCGTTCCGATTAGTATACAATATGTACAGTACATTTGAAATAATAATGAAACATGTACTTACTGTTTACAGGAGATGTTGAAAGTGGTCACCATTAAGTTGAAGACGCATTTGCGTACGGGCGCATCGATCCTGTTGCTCTCCATTTCTTGACCAGATTTTGAATTGTCAATGTTGCGGGAATATGACGATTGGGAAACCTGCCGGCGAACATTTCCTTTGTTTCCTTTAATTCACATGTGTGCACGTAAAGTTTCACTGTGACAATCCTTTCTTCAAGTGAATACAGCATATTGAACACTACTGCACGCAAACACCGACAAATGATGTCCGACACAAGGCACTCACTGTAAACGCTGAAATATGACTCCACCCACGATAACCGTATTTTTCAGACCACATCACGTATGCAGTTTGTCTGATAACAGCACCGTAATATACATGACATAACTTACATAAAAATGTACATTTTCTATACTAATCAGAACGGGGCTAGTTTTTCCTTCCGAAGTATCGGTAACACAAACTGGAGTGTTACCTGTACATTTTATAGATCCGTATAATTCTGTACAAGCAACTGAAAAACACTACAGATGTTACAAAGCAAATACAGTTTATACAAGGGATTCCCACCTCTGTATCTGTATCTTCTCTCTCTTTTATATGCAATTACTAAACGAAGATATTTTAAAGGAAAAATGTGATTGATCCAGCTGTAAATTACAAAATTATAAAGAACAGCATTTAAAGAATCTCTCAGAGCAATCAAATGTTAAAAAAACAATACCGATTAGATACCGCCTAAATGAATTTAGTTAGTTTCGAGGTGAAAGAATCTGTACCACAAAAAGATAAGATACACACCCAATCCCTCAGGGTACTATGAGATATACCAAACACTATCTATATATCGAATAAAAGCAACACGAGATCACAGTCAATATACCACGTCGAAGTACGTGTTTGTAAAGCTAATTTCTAATCACAAAAACAAATCTAATTGAAAATGCACGAGCCAAATAGCCAAGTCAGGAAAGGTAATTGACAAAATAGCCCGTAATGCTGCTAAATAAAGGTTTTAGTTATCAACCAGTCATTGATCAATAAAATGCTCACAACTCTCTTTTTCCTTTCCAAATACAGAAATACTACTCCTTTACAAATAACACTTGCGGAACAATACTATTTTTGCAGTAGTAATGCATGTAAGCAAGATCTTTTAATACCAGATCTTACATTCAATCTTTTAACTCTTAAATATAGTTTAATCAAGGGTAATGAGTCGGAAGCCGTAAGTATCTATTATCCTACAATTTAAGTATGGTTTACTCATAGTACCCCTACCACCCCTTGCATTAAACACAAAATTTATGACATGAGGTATGTTCCTACGGTTCAGACAGTCAGCGCTCTGACTACTTTAATTCAGACATCAAGCTAGACGAGAGTTCGCGAGGAGAAAGGCCATCAAAAATTCTTCCATACAGTCAGATATCTTTTTATACTATTTAACTGACAAAAAAAAGTGCATTATCACATCTAGACCTTCTGTACTGATCACTAGTTGTGAATTGCGTTTTACAAGTAAATGTTGATCCACAGGCAAATAATTGTACTTATTAATGAACAGATATGCATGTACATTCAACACTTCTAAAAGATATACTACTGTCATACAATCAAATATAATCGGTCTGTTATTTCATTCGGAAAATAGTACAGATCCCACCAGAAGGATATAATAATAATTAATAGCTATCAGATCAAAGTGATAAAACAGTTCTAAATGAGTGATTAATCAATGGGACAGAAATTTAATACTTTTCTTAACGATATAAATGCAATTCTATTGGTGGTTTATGTACAAGTTTCGAATCAGGTGTTGTGTTGAAACTAAATTAGGGTTCATTTACATTTTACCACCGGCATTCAAATTTTGCTCTTTTTTAACGAAATAGGTGGCGTAACAGTGTTTAAATTACGAAAACAGAATGGCAGTTGTACATATGGAAACAAGCACTAATCACACACTTTCCTTGCGCATTAACGGGACTGAATTTGAGAAGCAAATTATAAACATTAAAAGAAAACGCGTAACTTATAAATAGGTTTGTTCTTAATTTTGCTTCCATTATTTAGACTTAAATTTACGAAAAGGCAAAATTCAGATGTCTTCTGAATGATCCAGAACTTTAATTACTTGTAGTTTCAATTACATCTTTGGAGGGTTGAATTTGTTTCTGAAGTAATTGAGAGAAGGAGAGAGACGTATGCATATGCACATATCTATAAATTTATTAACAACTGAACATGAAAGTGCTCGTGAAATATACAACATATTGGACTCATTTTATAAATTTGGCCAATGAACACTATTTGGGGCCATATGTTTTAAAATTAAATTAACTGGACATTCACGGAAGAATGCATTCCGGGAACACTGTATTTAACTTATATTTAAGGGCCAGCCAGATAATTAGTATTAATCAGGTGTCAGTATGAGTTGTACTATGGATATACTTTCTACGGTTTAAACATTATTTTAACATACTTGGATATATTACAGAAATACTACTAATTGATTACGGATATTTTCGGAAATAATTATAAAGTCTGGAGTACAGTAAGTTCACCTATTACGTGTTTCCTGAATTGCTGCAAAAATTGCGAAATAAAGGTAACTGAACTTAAATGGTGTACATAGCGTAAATCGCGACTCTCAAGAAATATTACTCGTAGCTATCTGACTTACCACAAATTGATCTCCTGAAAATGAAATAGTCAATCATTATAATTTAATAAGAAAGAAATATGTAAATTGTGGTTCTTACCTTACAAAAACATACGATGAGTGCTGAGAATGTTGATGAAAAAGTCCCAAAGACAGTTGGTGAATGTCGACATTTCCGATATTATCTTCGACCGAATACACCGCAAAGTATAGATGGAAAACGGCTGCTACTGAGATGGGTAATTTTGGTTCAGTTGTGGATTCCAGTGATGTTTGTCTTACACAAGACACCTAAATTTTGAATGATCGTGATGGAATCGACCAGATTAAAACCGGGTTTCGCGAATAGTGTTTCCCTATTTATTAATCACATGACTGTCAACTGACAGTGTGAAAGCACGTACTATAGCAGAACTTACTGTACTGAAGACTCGAAACGTTGTGAAAGATTATTAGATATTACAACAACTTTGGAAAGTTTTCGTACTAAAATAATAATAAAAATAAAGGACAGACTTCTAGAAGCTGTTCCAGGAAACACCCAACAAGGTACTTCATCTCAAAGCACGAATATATAAGACGACGAGAACTATCATTTGTTCCTTCTCAAGACTCAATTTGAATTTTTGAATTTAATTTTTAAGCCCTTTAGGAAACTTTGGCTCAGGCCGGATGGATGATGATGGGATGATTGGTGGATGAAGAAAAGAGGAGGAAACGGGAGGACCCCGAGAAAACCCACGCACACGATGTTTGTCCACCACAGCCCACAGGGCAGGAGCAGGCTTTTGCCCAAGCACCAGAGGTGACCGCTTTAACCATTGAGCGGCCCCCTCTTAAGTCCACAGCGTATCCGTAAAGTTACTGTACACTAAAAATAATGAAACATCAAACAGGTGTTCGAAATAGGTCCCAAAATGTGTTTGCATGACGAAGAAGATCTACCTAAGATGTGATTTGGTTCAACTTGGTCGTTACTACAGCCTGTAGCTCTCGAAGTGTATGCGGGTTACCTACTTACTCTACAGAGTAAAGCGTTATGTTATAGATCCGATGACCGAGCAGGTCACAGTCCCCGGGAGATGATCCGAAGTCCTCTAGGAAATGTAGTTAAGGGAAGGAGAATAACTGAAGATTACCAGACACAACACTTCCACGTGCGCATCAATTCATATTCCTATACAAACTGTCAAATTCCATTAAACTTACTATTACTACAAGCTATATATTTAATGCACACTAATATTTTTAAGGGCATCAGCAAAAGGTCATCTAACGCCAATTTTATATAACAAGGAACTCCATATTAAATCAGCTATTTTTATCGTTGCGGAAGCATTAAAGAACACTAAGAATATAAAGTTTTAGGCCGTGCAAATAGAACGTGCTTTTTCTGTAAGAAAAAGAGAAAGAGGGGAAAGATACAGAAACAGAGATTCTACAAAGACAAAGGGGAATACAGAAGCTGATTTTTAAGAAAAATGCTCCCTTACACCTTTTTTCACCACACCCTGCGTATTTTTCTTTCCTTATTTTGCTATTTTCCAACAAAGAGAAAACTTTAATATAAAATAATTCATTTGTAAATTCAGTAAACATCAGATAGTCAGCAAGAAAAACTAAACGCAGCATATAAGACGTAAAACATTATATGTTGTACTTGCATATTCATTCCGGCCCCTTTTAGTACACGAAAGCTATTGTGATTGAGCATTCTTCTGCCAGTTATGTCCGAAGAGAAACTTTTATTCGATCTAGCTTTAGCAGAACTATTTGATAAACGTTAGATGAAATCGTAAAACCAAATGTTTAAGAAGAAAGTATTTGCCAGAATAAGTTTCACACATATATGGACACAAGAAATTATGGTGTCTCCTGATTTATTTTTTTTTCTTCCTTGTTTGTTACATTCATGATTTTCTTGGTTCTTCTTGAGTTTAACTACCCGCGACTGAGTGGTCGTTTACCAGCCATATTTCCTGGTTTCTTCATTGAACTTATCTGACCCATGTTCTTCTATTAACATACCATTCATGTACAATTTTGAACAATATTTCTTAAATTTGTACAGTTTTGGCTGTAACATGTGATTGTTGTGTTGTTGAAAGTAAGTTCACGTTACGTAATTCGCAGTACAAAAATTAAAGGAACTTCAAGTGAAAACGGGTAAGATTTAAAAAGAAAGATATTGGTTTCTATTTATTCAATTTACCACATATACCAAACTGCTGAAAATAAGTTGAGCAAATTAGGAAACTTGACAAGAGAGAAAAATAAAAATAAAAAAATTGACTCTAATCTTGGAAAAACAAAGATACTGATGGTGGTGGGAGAATCACAAAGACAGCTACTGAAGGACGAAATATTTGACACAGTCGATGTGTTTAACTGTATTCATTGGAGGACGTTATGGAAGTTGCAGCTGAACCGTATGACTGTTCTAGAAGAGTACATATCTTTTTCTTGGGGGAATGTTTTAATAGAGACGTACATTTTGCATAGTCAAAAAGAAATATCTCGATATTCCACCTAAAATTATGTGTTTTAAGAAAAAATGTTGCTTCAGTTTTAATAGGATCACTGCGGACTGCCACTGTGCAACGGTACTTGATAACATAACTTACTGTACTGTAAGAAAGAAAATAATTCTACGTCTCCTAAATGTTGTCTGCTACATGATGTGAGTAGATGTTACTATTAACTGATGAAACTATCAATTGCTTAACAAAGAAGGAAAAATGAAATTGACTAAATATATATTAACTGGAAGAAAGTTAAAAAAAAAACCAACTAAGAATTACTTTTAATTGACGCACTAGGAAAGAAGTGCGACATGTTTGTAATAACAAACCAGAAAAGTACACAAGTATATCTTATTTAAACAGGTAAGCAAAAAATGCATATAAATGATTTTCAGAGTTTGGTAAGACAATTTAAAAGAGAATGACGGGGAAGAGAAAGCTGTCCTTACGGGCATTATATGAACAATATATGAAAGAATATAAACCTATATAAATAGACAACCTAGTTCGCAAAGAATTAAGATAAAAGCAATTATTAAAACAATATACAATCACCAGATCGGTTTGAATAAATTGTATTATGGATATTGTTTCTATGACTTCAAACTTACTTAAAAGTTTATGTTTACATTATATAAAAGGAACTATATAAGACTATGGAAAGTGATTATAATTCTAGGAATATTTGGAGATAAGTTCTACTTGGAAAAAACCCTCCTACTTATTTAATCAATTAACATTAAATTAATATCCTAATTGTGAAAAATTACGATGGAAATGCATTCAGTTAGTGGAAGATTAGCAAAGAAGAAATATTCGATATTATTATTCCTATCATCAAATACATCAATTCGAGGGTAAAATCCATAAAGGGGGAAGCATGTAATCTAGAGTTTGAACGGAAAATACATTATATTGTTTAATTGCAATCTTCGCTTTGTATAGGGTCATAAGAAAATAAACTTAAATGTATACTGCAGGTCAAAAAGTATCGATAATTACTTTTCTTATTCGATAAAGTATACTTTAAGTATTGGCAGTTCAAACAGGTAGAAAAGAAAAAAAAATAGAAATTTTTCGTCACCAGTAATTTAACTCGTAATTACATAAAAGTACTTCAGAATATAAATAAGAGCTAACAATAACAATTTCAGATGTGCCTTAAAATTGTAATCTCTAAGTTCACAAGCCGTTACGTAAGTTCATAGGTGTTTCTTAGAAAGTATGAACAAAAGGATGCTCACATTACCCACAACAGTTAGCGTAAAAATACAGGAACACAAAAATAACGTTACTTCCCTTCTAGCATGCATATTATTCTCGTATACATTATTGCCATACAAAGACACAAAGGCAAGGTACTTCTGAATATCCAGTGTCTCTACTGAAACTGTTGAAAGAACTCTATTGATATTTCACTAACATTATTATCAATTTCACTCCGCGCATTTTTTATCCTGCTTTTAGACAGCCATTCGCGCCTTCTTTTCTCCACCTGTTCTTGTTACTGATAAATGGGGAAATATGATGGTCAACGAATACGATTATACGCTATTCGCTAGATCGCTAAGGTCAACATATCCCAAATCCAGTTTTTTTTTTTTTTTTTTTTTTTTTTTTTTTTTTTTTTTTTTTTTTTTCTTCTTACATATTTTGTTTTTACAGCCAAGTCCACTGCAAACAAATTTTACGTTACTCTCGCAAAGTTTTCTTTTTTGACAAGTTCTATTCTTCTGCTGCAACAAGAAAGTGGTGGAAAAGTACAGTACTATTAAAGCGATGGATACTCTCAAGTGGGGAAAAAAGAAGTGTCCAGTTTTTGCCACGGAAAGGAAGGGAAAATGATTTAAAGGCTACAGTGGTCACTACATGTGGTTATTAACTACCCTAATTTGGAGGGGAAAAAAGTTACGTACGATAAAAATACAGAAAGATGTCTATAAAATCATGTAAACATTTTTTGTTTGTTAATTTTATATTATCTTGGATTTCCATAAATAACTCAGAAAATAGGAAAAGACAATACACTAAAAATATCTTTACGAACATTTTCAATAATACTTTCTGCAATTCATTTTGCTCTAAATATTTATACCGTTGAGTCAAAATTTAGTTCATTTACGTAACAAATATTGAACAATCTATAAACCTGAATCCGAAAAACTTACGAACTTTACTAGAAATTACTAACAAAAAAGACTTTCAGTAAAT
>JAGDQP010059258.1:0-12408 GCA_022664845.1 Lepisma saccharinum | reverse complement strand
TTAGACGTAGTAGAGGGCTTTTCTGTGGTTGCAGAAAGGAGCTGAGAAACACTGGTGCGATCACGGATAAAGTTCTCTACTGCTTGTTAGAGGTGTAGTCTCACTACAGGTTATATTTTCTCATCTTCATTCGCTCTCAACGTCATTTTGAGTAAATTCCTTCTCACAATGTGAATATGTTTTTCTCAATTTCCAATAAATATTTTGTTTTCTCAAAACTTTGAAACAAATGTTCTCAATTTTGATGAAATATTTTCCCATTTTCGTAGCTCCGGAGCTATCTTTTGAGTCATTACGTTCTCAACATTTTAAGCATATGCTTCGTCACTTTTGAATATATTTCTTCTCATTTCTGAAAAATAGTCCCAACTTTTCTCATTTTTGAGCCGAAATTTAAACTCATTTTCGAGTAGGTTTACCTCATGTTTGAGACTTTTTTATTTCATTATCTGAGAAATATTTTCTCATTTCTTGAGCACCATCACGTGTTCAAAATTGAACAAAATTTAGTAGGAGCCAGATTGAGTCCAAAATTTTCTCAAATTCGAGATTTTTTTTTTTTCGTTTTTGAATAAATCTTTTTAACAGAGTAGACTTTAGTATAGTGCATATATTTGGAAAATATCGTAAAGAAAAGCTTTGTCGTCAATTTTCATATTAATACTGATGATGGAAAGAAAAATGAAGATAAAACTAATATTCTGAGAAGAAAATAGAAGAAATCCGAGTAGAGTATGTCCAATTTCACAAAAGTGCATGTAGAATAAAAATACTATTCCAGAAGTTTGTAGTATCATAGGTTGAAAACGATCAAGTAACTCGAGCACACTAAACTGAATTCTGAAGTCACTTTTCTCTACCTAATATAGCTGAGACATCAGCATATGCTGGCCTGAGTGCATGTAGTTCAAAAATACCAAATGGAAAGCGTGTAGCGTCACCAGACAGTAAATGAAGGTCCGAGTATTCCAATCTGAAGTCAGTTTCTCTGTGCCTGATTTCGTTTAAGCGCTAGTGTGTGTGTTATAGGCTAAGTGCTTCTAGTGCAAAGATACCATAAGCGAAGGTTAATAGTATTTGTATTCTCATCAGGCACACGCAGATATACGAAACTTCAAGTCGATTGAACAATGGAAAGTGAGTGTAAAATGCATTACAAGATTTAAACCGGATGAGGAACACAAACACTTGTATATCAAAATATAACATACAGTACATTTGTATTTGGTGATCAATCGTTTGAAATTAAGAGTGCTTCGTTAATTCCTGACTTGCAGATTTTCCTCTTCAAATTTCCTTGTTTCTTGAAATAAGGAAATGAAATAAACGAAATGAAAAGAAGTAATTTCAGGCAGTGTTCTTAATCTGGCCGGGCTATTGTTCGGACACTCGAGAAGAAGGAAAAGTCGTATATCTACGAAGAGAGTAGGGACAACGACGCCTGCTGGAAGCTGTCATTGTATTGTTTGAAAACAAAAGGCGAGCTGAGAGACGAAGCGAAGCGAGAAACGAACTTAGTTCTCCGTTGTCTTCTTTCTTGCCACGGAACTCACTCGAAGCGCAAAGTTTTTACAGCCATGGATGATTTGCAGCGGAGCCTTCAGTGCTTTGCTTTCTTCTACAAAGATTTTTTTGTGTTCATCCCTTCATCTTTGTTTATTTCTCGTCGCATACTGCTTTGTTGTTTAATACACCCAAAACAAAAGATGAGCCCTGCAAATAAAATAGAGGAACTGCTAATGATGTCAATGTTTAATGCCATTTGTTATATCATTTTTCTTTAGCTCAATATTGCATGCTTAAAACTGAATAAATTTCAATAGAGAGTAATTAGTTAACTAGTGATGGAATGATACTGAATTTACAACCCGATATTTATCTTCCCTCTGTGCGTATTCGTTGACACAATAAATCTCTTTCAAGTCTGCGTATTTCCTCTCCATCACTTGAGATTTTGATTAGCGTTTTCCTTAATCTTTATTTTCCAGACCGTTATACAAAACCTGTTTTTATATTCCAACACCACATACATCATCTTAATATTTATTATTTTATTGTGAAGTTTTCTGTATAATGTGAAGTACAATTTACAATATTGGAAGATAATTCTTCTAGTATTTTTTGATGGATTCCAACACTTTAATTTATTATCAGTCATATATAACTTAACCAACCAAAACATGTCCTTATAATGCGGAAAGTTTTTCTATACCGAAATGTTTGATCCTCAAAAAAAGTTATATCTAAAATTTGGCCACCAATAGAGTCATTGATGATTGTTCGAATAACTGGTGATATTCATACTCTACCAGTTATAACCTCGCCTTAGGAAAGCTGCAAACCGGAGGCAAGTTGATGCGGAGCAAAGCAGAGTGGACTGGTGCGATCTGGGTGCGATACTAAACTCACATTCACACTAAAAGCTTTACTCTGTTCAGTAGGTGTGGGCGTCGGCGTTTAAAAATAAGGATTTAGCAAGGCTATTAGACAAAAATCTATACTTAGCTACAACTTACCTCTTACCCGTAGTTTTACAATCGATCGCTACTAAGCTTACCAGATATTTTAATACACATCAAGGAAAACGATTTAGAGGAAGTGATGCCCGAATTTTACAAGCTATGTAGCTTGATTCTGACAGTACCGACCTCAACAGCTTCAGTCGAAAGATCATTTTCTGCTCTAAAACGTATCAAGATATACAGCATAAACACCTTGAACCAAGAACGACTAACAGCACTAGCTCATTTATCCATAGAAAAAGAATTGTTATTAAAGTTAAAAGAAGAGGAGACTTTCTTCGAGTCTTTGCTCAAACATTTCTTACAAAAGCGGAGAAGAATGGGGTACGAATGTCTTCCTTCCTAACAAAGAGAAGAATCATGGACATCAAGAAGAGGAGGCGCAGTGACTATGGTGAGTGGACATGTTTTGTTTGTGTGTGTGTAGCTGCTGCCTATGTACTAGCTAGTGAGAAACGTAACACTATGAACGACCCATTGGACTTTTTCTTATAGCTATCATGGTAAAACTTAAGCTGACACATGAAATATTAGTACGGTTCCGAACTTTTTAATATACTTCCTAATCTGGTTGTGTTGGTGTAAACTCGTGGTTGTGTTCCCGATAATTATTTTATATGAATCATAAATATCATATCTTATTTTTTTTATGTACAAATATTCAACCTTATTAAATTACGGTACATTAATTTGTAAGTAAACGTAATACATAACACTATATCGATTTTCTGAGATAAATAATATATTGCAGCACTTAACATTAGTTTTTGATTCACTGTTGTATCCCGTAACTTTTCACAAAATGATAATGATGCTTTTCCAGTACGTCAGCACCAAGTGCTTGCCTTGTGTAAGAAACCACGCTTCGCCGCTGATGGAAACATGAAATTTTCATAAACGACTGCAAAAACAGTGGCTATTATTTATTCGATGGGGATATAAGTAAAAAAAAATACCAGTTTTGAACTACTCTTACTTAAAGAATATAAATATTAAAAATATTTTTTTGAAAGAGGTCGAGCAGCCAAGCTGAACGATTTCAATGGACTGACCCGTAGTTTGTACAAAATCGCTAAAACCTTTCTCTCTCATCCATGTATGTGCTTTATGTATTTACTTTATCATCACTAGAAGATGTCAAATATCTAATAACATGACGTAGTGTCATTTACAATATTTAAAGATGATACCTAGTTGGCAACACTGACAAACCGGTGACATCGTGTTTTTACTCCTGATGGCCACCATGTTGCTAGAAACAATTTTCATTGAATGAGTCGTTTCTGACTAAATGAGAATTATTCATTTCTTCCCAATGCTAGGTGTCAACTTTGGGTGAAGAGTTGGAAAGGCTGTATCTCAAAACGAAGCGGATTTTCACCAATGTTCATAGCAACTTTTTACTTCTTTCAATGCCAGGAATCGCATCTCCTGAAAGTAATTCTTTATCCTGAAGCACCGTGAATATATCCTTTGTTTAATTCTGTGCATTACGAGGCTTCGCCCCCTTAGCTCCAACCCGCTTGTACATCGCACCTTAAATTTTTGTATTCTCCATATCTCGTCCTACTCTATCAGATGCACTATCAGCATATCGTGACCCTCCCTTATAAGTAAAATATTTAAAATTGCCCACGTTTAGGTCAACCGAAATCTAGGTTCTCCTCACGTAGAGGTGCAAAAATATGTAAACAATATGTATAGCTCAAGTTATGAATATTTTCTAGTAAATTGCATATTTGAGAGAAAGCCTTCAAGAAAATTGTAGAAAATTCAAAAAAATAAATAAATAAGAAAGATAGCACAAGTATTAAATTATAGATCCAAACCGGCAAACCATTTCAAAACTAATGAATTCATGATATTCACATCTTTTCTTTCGTCTTCTGTAGTATTACTAATAGCATTGGCATTCCTGAATTAGTCTATTTCCGTTGTATTAAGAAGAGAGCACGAAACGAAGTCTGCCTTCGGTGCTACGTGTTACGAATACCAGAACTCACTGGTGTTGTCCGGTCATAAGAGAGAGACGAAGCCAACCAAGTACGTAAATAAGTGCTTGAAAGGAAAATGCAGTTAGATGAGCAGTGGATCTCCTCGCCAGTGAGTACTAAAGTTCGTTTTCTTTTGTTTTCAGAACAATCATTTCGCAATAGTTTCTGATTTACTTTATATGTACCGTACCTAGCAAAAGTATTAAGAAGTGAAATTAACTAAAAATATTTACTTTCTGCGTTCAAAACTATGCAGGTGTAACGGGATTAAAAGGAAGACAATCTCTGAGCGGAAAGCTTTGCAATGTAAGTGGAACGTGCCGCTAGCTTGTTATTCTTTGCAACATGTCACGATTTGATTACAAAACCTTGAATTGAAAAACAGGTGTTCTTGTGGGTATTTTTATATATTAGAACAGTAATTAATTTCATTTTCCAGTGGTGTTATCAATACTATAAGCTTTAGTACATATTATTTATGCATCGATACGATGTGTTATACTAACTAACTTCGTGGCTTACGGAATTTGCAAATTAATCGTCACAGTAACAAACGTTTCCCCTTTTGATTTAATTCTGCGTGAGATCAAGCCAGCTTTCATCACGAACGTCTGCTTCTAGATCTCTTCTCCCAATGGCATCCCTGTCTTCCCAACGACCTCTTTCTCTTCGACTTGCCCACCATAGTGGCATAAAGCCTTAGGTTTTCGCCTTTCCGAGCTACATGGCCTGCCAATCGTAGCAGTCGTAATTTCATTATTCTTACAATATTGAGTGAACCACACTCTGTAAAGTTTTTCATTATTCATTTTTCCTTAATTCTCGGCCCGTGTCGGCCAGAATATCTTTCTCAAAACCTCATTAGTAAACACCTGCAATTTATGTTGTTATCCCACAATCGTACTCCAACATTCCAAACTATAAAGCAGTAATGTACAGGCCAGGGGAAAAAACGGAAATTTTAGGGAAAAACGCGAAAATTTTGTTTTATTTTCCATGAGGCAAGAAAAAATACTGGTTTTATTGACGTTTTTGTTTTTCTTTCTTTCTCGTCACGATTATTCACCACTTAGCATATTTTGTAGGTTTCACCAATTTTAGTTAATAATTTAATTAATGTAATGTATTTCAAATCTCTTACAACTTCTTAACCATTCGTAAAATATTAACGAAGATCGTTGGTACTCAACGCCTTATGTTTTTACCTCTTAATATGACCATGAAACTATATGAGTTAGCGAGAATATAGTTGAATATATGCCAACGATCGGGTTGTCTTTTCATTGTAGAAAGTAATTTTATAAAGATTTTTTTCGGGGGAGGGGGGGATACCAATAATATGAATAAAATTGCAAAATACAGAAAATAAAGTTTTGTTCACATATAAAAAATGTTCGAGCGTTTATTAATTGTCTTACAAGCAATAGAACAATTAGCCCAATAAATAACGGGGAAAAAGGGCAAATGTCGGGAATAATTAGGTGAAAGCTGAATTTTGGCCAGTTGTTACATCACTACTAGAGGTGCATTTTCCCTCATTTCTTCGCTCTCCTCCTTCACTCCACCCTGTGCTCCCCCCCCCCAATACCCCCAGACATGGGCGGTGATTGCCGTTCAGAAGTGGGGGGTAGCAAGTTAGTCTTTGAATATTTGTATCAGTGTAAAATATACATGATCTTCTTGCCGAGTTTGCAAAAGTGAGATTGCATAAATAACAGGATATTCTTGTACACCACTTAGAATAAATGAGGCCCGATAATTATTTAATTAAGATTCATTTTAATTGTTGAAATGCATTCATACGTGGGCGAATTGACTGATTGTGATCAGTTTTGGGCTGTTTGTTCTCACTTTTTTTTTTCATATTTTGGCACATTTTACACTTTAGTGCATTTTCTCCCCGCATACATACTTTGCCAATTGTTTAACAATTTCGTGTATAATTATTTTAAATAAATATAAATTTTAAAGTAATACTGACTAAATTTAGTACGAGTATTTTTCCGTAATTTGTTGTATTTTCTACGTTTAAACTTCAGCATACATTTTTTAAATTTCTATGTAATTTTAATATATAGAAATAAATCCTCCCCGCTGCATTTTTAAATCTTTTATCACACTTCAAACTTGTGGTAATAACATCGTGTGATGCAGAAAGAAGTTTTTCGCGTTATAAAACTTTGTTACCTGACAATCGGCATTCCTTTCTATTTGAAAATCTATATGCTTGTAAGTAGCAGTAACTGTTTTTTTCTTGTTTCAGTTTTTCGTGTAGCGTATATGCACACACTATAAAGCATTGCAATATATTCCAAAACTACCAAATTTGATGTAGGCGCTACTTTCGATTTTTCTCGCCTAAGAGGATATGAATATAAACAATTAACAGCACCGTCTTTCATATAACACTTAATTGCAGTACGTAGCGTATTATTTTGTGTTTCTTTTAAGCACATATTTTTTTTTTTTTTTTTTTTACATTTTTGAACACATAATTATAATAAAAATTAAGCACATGAGTATTGGGGCCCTAATTTAATAAACTATTGTATATTTTGACTTTTATCATGTGTTATTGTCAAATAAAAAAACACTGGCGTCACAGGCATATCGGTCCTGAGCCTGCCCCAACGCCATCTGTCCGTGTTTGGTGGAACTACGTCCACCTGAGTAACGGCTGTGTGGTCAGCACTGCGCGTACCTAACCACACAGGCTTACCAGACAGAGTGTGGCCGTCACGTCTTTATTCATGTGACTCCCCAATTTGCCTCACGAAGCTGGATGGACGCCGAAAAGTGGGACTCCAACCGTGAGTTGAACCGGGGACCACGCGAACATGATTCCAACGCTCTAACCACTAAACTGTGGATCCCTGTTATTGTCAAATAAACAACATTATTAACTTATAGCAACTACAGTACTGCCACTTCAAATATAGGAAACACGATTGTGTCAGAAGAAATTAATATAGTTGTGCATGGATAGCTGCTCATAATTATACAGTTAACAAGAAACGGGGTACACAAAAATATTAAACATATTTATAAACAAATAAATTTATAAATAGAGAGGATCATGTTAATATACTGTAGAATCTCATTGAAAACAATACTAAACAATTTAGTTCCTTACACAAATTACCTTTGTATAGAACGTGTTGAAAATGCAGCGATGGGTCAGTCACTGCAGCGACCGAAAATCGAATCCGGACCCCCAGTTGCACGCCAGGTGACCGATGTCCTATCATTAAATTATCGTCCGAACGACTCTGCATATTTGATATTTCTCTCACCTCAACTACCACTCAATCATTGCTGATACACAATGGCAAGTCGCTCCCCTCGATGTGAAGAATTTAACTGAGGAATACTTCCGGAATTCCAGGTCAAAGGAATATTCAATATGTAAGAGAAATCAGTCGTTGCGGCGACAGTTCAATGGAAGATAACCGATGGCATGCAACGTACAGCTGGAGGATCCGGCTTCGATTCCCGGTCGCTCCACTGACCTACTTTTCTTTCTGCATTTGTATTGACCAATAGTTTGTTTTACAAAATTTGTATTGAAACATAATGTGAATGTTCAGCTTATACTATGCTTAACACACCAGACACAAGAATGACTTTGCCGGCCGGGTGTCCGAGCGGTCTGCGGCGGTAGGCCATCGGTTTGAGGGTCCCAGGTTCGAGTCCCGGCAGGGGCATGGGTGTGGATTTTAACACTTAACAGCTAAAGGCGAATCGTGACGGGTCGAAGTCCAAAGTTACTTGGCCCATATAAAAATGAAGTAAAAAATGAAGAAGTAAACAAGTATGATTTTTCATCAAACACAGATAAATGCTTGATGGTTCCTTTCAATTAGGTCCTGGCCGACTCCTCGTCACATACTTTTCCCTACCCTATCCCGGACTAAACCAAAGATGCCTAAAGGCCATAAATACCAATTCGCATTCAACAAATGGCCAGTACCAGATGTCAACTTTCTCACTTACGAACTTTACTATATGACAGCTCTCAACTTGTACAATTATGCAATTTCTGAAACTGAACAAGCATCAGAAGACTAATTTTATAAAATCTTATAAAAACTGACATGAACTCTTAATAAGATTAATTTTTTGCTAGTATGGTCAGTGGGTGACAAATTACTCGAGAATCACGGAGAAACTCCCACTTTTCCTTTTAAGCCTTTCAATGCGCAATTTTTGTATACTATTTTCACTAATCCAATGGGATGTTCCGAAAAAGTGGCGGCGCAAGTGCCCCTCTTGCACCCCTAATCAACGCCCATGCCCGGAACTACAAATTACAGACTTTCAGAAATTGTATTTTATCTCGGTAACCGATAGACATAACAACATGATTCTTTTTTGTTATAATTCTTACCCCCCTTACACACGCTACGATTTGCTTCAGACATGAAGGAAGACTGATTTGCATGAAGGAAATATCGGAAAAGTAATGGAGCATTGCTTTAAATCTTTAAATGGGGATTTGTACGCGTTCAGACAAAGAGTTTTTTTTTTCCTTGCAGGACAGCTGCCTGAACACTCAACTGGGTTTTCCGATTGTCTGAAGGCGGATCTTGTTACCGTGGCAATGCAAAAGCAATGAGAGCATGCAGACCTTCAGGTTTGTATCAGACAATGTCGGCCCGGTTTCAGTGTTTCCATCCCACTGTTTTATAATTAAATCTCCTGTTTTTTTGCACTACCTACTGTTTTACTGTTAATTTTCTTCCTTAAATACCATAAACTTTCCTATTAGTAAATGAGAATAAAGAATCCATCGTGGTGTGCCTCATAACGTGGAAATATTAACGGTTTATATGTGATGTATAATGTTATAACTTATAAGTTTTGATTTCCGTACTTGTCTCCTCAGTCCCTCATTCTTGCTTCTAGTTTCAACTTTTGCCACAATACTTCTTTTTTTCGCTTGTGTAAAAGAATTATTGGGTAGCCATGATCCATTGAATATTGAGGACTGCACGTACCCTGTGACCCGATCTCGAGGAAGGCAAAACAAAAACAGCCAGACTTGTAAAGAAAATGTTATGTGGACAACAGCATACAAAAAGAATTCTCTCAGTACCGCAGAGTCTTTTGTTTGCGATAGACAGGTTAACCAAAGAAGTGCAACGATTGCTTTAATCCAAGGAGTAAATTTTGTCTTCAGGTTTCCGTCCGATATGTCGGAAGTATGCGGATAATGTTGTGTTAATGAGGAAAAGGAGAGAGAGAGAGAGAGAAATATAGTTTATACAGTGTGTTCCATAACTCATTTTCCTTTTCTCTTTTCAATTTTGGAATAGAATAAATCCATGCTTTTCTCTGTAATTTTGCTAGCATGTAAGGAAGGGTGGGTGGATGAGTATGTAAAATTGAATAAGATTAATTATAGATACACTGGACCCAAGGGTGGATTTATACGTCTAGGCACCCTAGTCCCGTGACTTCCAGCGCACCCGCCCCTCCAACCTCACCACTTGCGTTATTTTCCACTTCCTATCCTCACATGATGACAAATAACTCTTCTCCGTCTTCTAGCAATTAATAATAATAACCAGATATTAATTATTTAACTCTGGTAATGTGGTTATTTACAACCTTTAAATAATATTATAACAATAAAATCATTTCATTAAATACAATGAGCAATTTTAATTAATTTATTGTAGGCTAGTTGTTGAAAATATGTTAATTACACTGAACAAGAATGTAATACAAATTACCTTTCAATTTTATTATTTACAATATTGTTATTACATTTCGTTCATGGCTTTTATGCAGCTTTAAGAAGAATCTTCAGCCATTTTTGGATTCTACTTTTTCTTACATCACAAATGGCACATTGCAGTTTAGTGATAGATTTACAATTTTAACAATTACAAACTCTAAAATTTCCTAAATACTTTTATAAAGTTTTAAGAAGAAAAAATCTAAAAATTAACAATTCCAATCACAATACAAAGCACTAAAATTTCCTAAATACATTTATAAAGTTTGAAAAATCTAAAAAATACAATTACAGTAAAAAGCACAAAAAACATTTATATCATATAAGGACATACAAAAACACTTTAAAGTAAATTAAAGAATGGTAAAGTCATCCTATATTTTCTTATCTATTTAGCAATTATTGATTCATCCTCTTTTCAACTTCTTTTTATATAAGAAAAATGAAACGTAGATTTACAGAATTGAACCGTGCTATGTACCGGTATCTGTTAGTAAGTATATCGGTCCACCCGCCAATGCGTCGACCTTAAGAACTAGCAAGTTCAATGTTAAATAAATCTCTAGGAATGAACAAAAGTGACACGACAAACTCGTGGGCAGCCCTTTGAATTTTAAACACCATTTCCGTAAATATTAATCTCCTGAAGATATAAAGTCAAGTTAGGGAGGAAATGTTTCTTCTCTCATAAAAGACACTTTAAGATAATTTTTAAATTTATAAGGTCTTTAAATCCATCTTTGGTTCAAACTAGGATAGATGGTATGGGAAGGTAGCGGCCGGTATCTTAGTTAAGGTTTCATTCTGACGTTTGTCTGGTGAAACTGAAGGAAACTAAATGGAAATGCCAGTCAGGATGATTGGCAGCCGGATTCCAACGAACGGTCCATTGCGGACCCGAAAATAAACTTTAGTTTTCCTCATATACAAAAATTGACGTAAATTACCCCTTCATGCATACTTAACACAAAGTATCTCTTGCCCATTAACAGAGGCATCAATGACAGCGACGCCTTATATGTAACATAGACTTAAAAAAAAAAAGTTTTTAAAGACATACTTTTCTTAAACAATTCCTACTAAAAAGTAAAAAAAAAGCAATTCCTAAAGTTTTCTTCAATCAGTCAAACGCCTAATCGTTGTAGGCTAGTATTTATGAGTAATATTAAAATAATAATTAAATATGCTTTCAAATTATATAAATATATACAAATATATGAAAGTAACAATGAAATATTGTGTTCTCACCGAACTTACGTCACTGTGCAAAATTTCATCATTGTATGAGATCGGGAAATTAGTTAAATTAACGTTGAAAGATTTGAGGACACCAGGAGCCATTGTGAACTAAAGAAAAGAGTGTAATAATGATTGTTGGTGTGTACAAAAACAAAAAATAGGAATAAATAATGTTCCTAAAATAGGCTCTAATGGTGTATTTCTAATTTAAATTAACATAACTTTGAATTACCTGAAATCAGTAATTTACGACAGGGTTAGGCGGTTTAAATGTGACATTGTTTGGCGCTCGGTCTTAATGATTTTTTCTAAATATTGTTTTCGTCTCGCGTTTTAAATAGCAAATTTTATATATATATGTGTGTGTGTGGGTTTCCCTCCTTTTTTGTTTTAATTCAGCCTTAACATTGTTTTCCATAAGCAGAAAATCACTTTTACAGTTTTCGCTAGGGTAGATAATGAAACCTTGGCCCAATATTTATCTAATTAACCATATTCAAGTTTTACATACCTATCTCCGTCACGTGCTAGAAAAATTACAGCGAAAAACATTGATTCTTCCCAAACTTGAAATGGAAAAGGTAACAGGAGTTATGGAACGCACTGCATGTAAGAGAGAGAGAGAGAATTTAGAAAAAATGAGAGAGAGAGATAGCAACACTATTTCTCTTTTTGTCTTTCTTTCTGTCTCCCTCTTCCCTTCCTCTCCATTCGCATTCTTCGCACGAAATCCTTCCATTGTTCATTGAGTAAACATGGCGAGAAAAATATGTTCCAAACCGGATCGGATGAAAACCTGAAGTGCTTCAGGTTCTTTTCCGACAAAACGCCTGTCAGACAAATCGGAAGCTTGCCGGATAATGTTGATTTAAAACCACAATATCAAAAAACCTTTGCGAAATAAAAGCTGTTG
>JAGDQP010059257.1:0-12409 GCA_022664845.1 Lepisma saccharinum | reverse complement strand
TCAGTTCAGTAATTTTGAAATTTTTCTACACTCGCGCCAACTATGTTGGAGCATCGCGGACGGTCTAATCGATTTTACAAGTCAGAAACTGTCCGTAAGGCATTTTTTTTCTTTCTATTAAACCCAAAATAAGCCATCCTTATTTGTAATTGGGGTAGCAGCACGATGAAGTCACAGCGAGAAGTCTCACATCCACGACTCCGGTGACTTATTCATCAACGTGAGGTGCAAGTTCCGCTGTCAGAGAGTGTATATATACGTTGTTAACATGTAAAGTATGAGTTTCGCTGCAATATATAGCTACTGTATTTTATTTCCCAGCTTTTGCAAGTTCAGAATATATTAATTTCACGGGTGGGCCCCCAAATGATGTTCCCTGGTACGCACTTTGGTTACCAGTTTGTCCCTATTCGTACCATTAAGTTATTTCTTGAAGATAACATCAGATAGCTGACCACTTTGTCTGTGGAGACCATGTCAACATAACTGAACAGACGTTACAGTGCTCGAGAGCCCATCGTCATCTTCAAAGAAGTAGGGGTCTATAACGACTCCCAATGATACGGTACAGGGTGCTACCAACCTAACTAACTAACTCTATGGCTTATGGAACTCGCAAGTTCATCGCCGCAGTAACAAACGATCTCAATAGTATTCTGTTCTGGACAACATTAAGCCAGTTTTCATCACGAACACCTACTTCTTGAAGATCTCTTCTAATATTGTCCTCCCAACGACGTCTCGGTCTTCCCAACGGTCTCTTTCCATCCGGCCTTCCAACATGGATAGAATATAATTTCGTTTTTCTCCATCCGAGCTACATGGCCTGTCCACCTTAGTCATCACGATTTCATTATTTTTACAATATCTGGTGAATCGTACAGTCCGTGGAGTTCTTCATTATGCAGTCTCCTCCATTCTCCAATCATCTCGACCCGTTTCAGCCCGTATCTTTCTCAAAACCTTATTTTCAAACACACGTAATTTATGTTCATCTGCTAGGGTCGTACTTCAACTTTCACAACCGTAAAGTATTACCGGCAGAATAACCGTTCTGTATATTTTTAATTTCAATTTCCTTGATATTAATCGCGATGTTAGAAGTTTTTGGACTGAATAGAAACATGCGTTGCCCGATACTAAACTACTTTTTATTTCTTCCGTTACCTCGTTTTTTTCTTGTTACATATGCTTCCAAGTATTTAAATTTGTTTACTTTCTCTATAACCTCATCCCTAATTATTATGTTTTTATTTCCTTCATTCCCTGTGTTTCGACTTATCATGTATTTTGTTTTCTCTATGTTTA
The DNA here is from genome assembly GCA_022664845.1 of Lepisma saccharinum. NCBI lineage: Eukaryota > Metazoa > Arthropoda > Insecta > Zygentoma > Lepismatidae > Lepisma > Lepisma saccharinum. The sequence continues at coordinate 11,101 of JAGDQP010059257.1, read as the reverse complement.
CCTGTAGACCTACCTCCTCGCACGCTTCGAGGTTACTAAGACATCGGTGCATCTATATCGTCCCCTATTAAATCTACATCATCCGCATATACAGAGTTCGATTTGCCAGGGGGGGATACCGGGGATTTTCCCTGGTACCAGAGGATTTCATCCCCGGTTGTTGAACCCGAATATCATCCCAACCAGGGATAAAATCTTTGTACGCGTATTTCTACCCAAACAGGTACTAGGTTGAAACTTACCAGCAGTCATTAGCTGTATGATCCTCCCTTCGTAATTTATAACAAATCGAACACTTCGCATATACGAACAATTGAGTGAAACCATTCAATTATAGTCCCCTTTAATTTTTAAAATCGCGTATTCTAACGAAAAGTTAAACAGTAGTGCTGATAAGGCATCGCCTTGTTTCAATCCGTTGCGAATCTTGAAAGTATCTGACATATTATTACCTATCCGTACTGTGCTAATGGGGTCGCTGAGACACATCTTCACTAGTTGAACCAGTTTTTTTTCGAAATTCCAAATCGTATCAGGATACTGTATACCTTTTCCGTTTTGATAGAATCGTATGCTTTCTTGAAATCAATGAATAGCTGGTGAACCGTCCCATTGTATTTCCATTTCTTCTCCAGAATTTGTCTCAAGGCGAAAATCTGGTCCAACGTGGATCTATTTCTTCTAAATCCGCATTGGTGATCTCCAATTATTTCATCTACGTATACACTTAGGCGTGTTAACATAATATTACTTAATACCTTGTAACAGGTTAGAAGTAAGGAGATTCTGCGGTAATTATTACAGTCCAATTTATCGCCTTTTTTGTAAATCGGAACTATTATTGAGGTTTTCCATTCCTTTGGGAGCTCCTCCTTTCTCCATATAGTACTTATCAATTTATGTAGTTCCTTGATTAGTGTCGTTCCTCTCGCTTTAATTAATTCGGCTGGAATATTGTCTTCCTTGTGATTTAATTTTTTTTAATTTCTTTGCTGACATCTCGATCTCGCTAGGTTCGGGAATCCACAGTTCTGCGGTATGGATTTCGAATTCCTATTTGTTCCCCATTGTGCACATTAAGATGTTTGTCGAAATAGCTTTTCCACACATCGACAGCCTACCAGCTCAAAATTTTCCGTTCTTTTGCGTCACCCTGTATTTGTGGATACATATGTATTCAGTCAGTGCTGATTTTATTAACCTACTAGCTGATTTCCCCACCGGTTGTTGCGGGTAATTAAATTATGTTGACAATAGTCATCGGGACTGTTACCAATCAGCTTTGTTAGGGGTGTGTTACCTAAGATAGCCGTTGGTAATGAATTGGTAGTAATGTCTTTGATCATTTGAAGGTAGTCAACGCGCCAAACAACATTGTAGTGTGGGTTGCCGTGGGCTTTGCTTTTAAATTTTCCATTATTGTTATGACCACCATTGGAATTCAATGGTCAATTAGATGGTCGATTATCCCTGGAAATAATAATTTTAGAATCAAAGTGATACAATAACTTCCCAATCCGGTCCAGTGACTGATCATATGCAAAAAAATCATTCAAATCTGTCAAGCACTCTTTGCTTGATGATAATGCAAACGTAGTCACTTTGAATTTTATATATACAGATTGAAGTAAAATGCTCATTAGGAAGTTTCTACTATCGTTTCAGAAAATAGGATGTGTGAAGGAAATCAACCATTTCATTTTTGTTGGGGAGGTGGGGAAGCAGCATTTATCATTAAAATTCCGTTTTATCAAAGTGTAAAAATCAGATGCATCTCATGTGATGATCATTGTGCTTGTGGTTGCGACCACATCAGTTGTGGTTTCTTCCGTTCTTAATTCTTTTCCATACAATGTCCTTAGTAACCTAGAATATCATTTCCTCGTCCCACTGATAGGCGTGTTCGGAAGTCTGAAGTTATTTCCTGAATTCGAATAGAAGATTGCCGAATTCCGACTTTTCCGAAATTCCGAATACGCTGAAGCGATCAATTGGTAATGATGATTTTCGGCCAGGATTTTCAATTTGGGGGGTATAAAGCCAAATTTATGGGGTTGTAAGTGGTGTTTTTCAGGGTTTCTATCGACGTTTAAGTTGGAGGGAGTGACACTTTCCATTGGGGTGGTGATAGCAAAACCCCTGACTGTATCCAGTGTGTGAAATAACGGGGGTAGGGGGAATTCACCCCTTTATGAGTCTGCATGTGGACGCATGTTTAATGTATAATATTAAATTCTTCATGTTATATTGTTATCAACAACATTTAATCCCCCACCTCGTGTAAAAATGTCTTAATTCGCACATTGACTGTGTCCAATCCTTCAGGTCACACTTCATTTTCGTGATTTTGGAATCACATAAAACGAAGAATGGCTTTTCGATTTCGGATTATGTAAATTCTGGAAAATTCCTAAATTCCGAACACTGTGTCGAGGACTCTTAATCTTCTTATGTGTTTCAGGTTCTATTTTCTTCAGGGGCGTAACTACTATATCGCAAAACTCCGCAGTGCGGGGTGGTGGTGAAGGGGATTTACCCTAGCGTCTCAATGGTCCGAATCGACCTCCGGCCTTGGGTATTCTCTTGTAGGGGGGAAGGGGCATAAATGTAGTTACACTTCTGATTCTCACGTTCGTGTATTCGTATAAATATTTTGCTAACACAAGTGGACTTTTTAAAAGAGGTTGTTGGAAGTTTAAATCCATTGGCCTTTTAAAAGAACATTACACTGTTAAAACAAGCTATTGACGAAACAGTCATTGTTATAGATGCTAAGAGTACGTAGTTGAGGAGAATGTGGAGTGTATTCAGTGTTTCCAACTCCATATGGAAATTGATCAATATCTCTCGACTATATGTGTTTCATTGGCGTGGCAATGACCTCTAGCATTTCACAGACTGGACGTTGAAAGACGCTAATTACGGTGTAGTTTTGATGTTAAGGTTTTGTTTACTCTGCAAAACTTGGTTAATGTTCATGGCTGTGTGCGTGTGAAAATCTTACGATGACAACATCTTTTCTAAGCGACTTTACGTCAAATATGCGCAAATTGTGTTTCGAGTATCCAGCCAATCTTAATAAAAACAAAACAAAATACGTGTGTTTATTAATAGAACAACGTAATGTGTGACTCGGGCTTCGTGGTCTAGTGACAAGGATTGGGAACGGCACATGAGTATACTCCAGACATGTGCAGACCCAAACTTTGCCCAAATGTTTCATTCTGACATTTCGTTGTCTCATTCCCATTCGGTCGGAATGGTATCTAGAATAGACCTTAGCGTTACCGTCATCACCCACCATTAACGATGTAGATCACCCCCGCCATCTTGGTATGACCTTTTCATTGGTTTACATGGGAATCGTTTTACTCTTCTGATGCCTCAGAAGTGGAATATTCAAATTCCGCTTTCACGAAATTTACCTTGGTGGTTATTTTGACTCTTGTGTAGTCTTGATTTGTGATGTTTCTTCAAATATGTGAGTATAATGTATTATTAATAGTTTACCATATAAATCACAATGAGTCAACGGGAAATTATACTGTTCGTGTGTAAAATATTGTATTTCTATAAAACATCGTGAGTCAAAGAAAACCTGAAGAAACACTAGGCGAAAACAGAAGTTAAAAACAATTCCCATGTACATCAATGGAAAGGTCATGACAAGATGGCGGGGGTGATCTACACCGTTAATATATTCTAGGAATACGTCCCCGAAATAATGGTGCAAACTTCGGGAAGCGATTACTTACATCAAAACAAGAAAAAAAAGATTCCTTTGAAGAAATTGAAACATAGTTTCGGAGATACAGGGTCTCAAAGTCACGGCGGCTTATGCAAGCCAATATTTATGGTGGCTTTAGCTACGAATTTTGGATTACAAAATAATACCAGAAATGGTACTCTCGTATCAATCCAGAGTTGTAGGAAAAATATTAAGAGATTTGCATTACAGTATGATACATGGGTAGATGAAATCAAGCGTTTTCAGGAGCTACATAGCAGCAGACCGAGATATGTGCTTACAGAAAAGGGGGAGGCCTTCATCCAGCAATGGATAGAAAACGGCTGAATATGATGATGATATATTAAATATATAATTATAAAGTATAAAATAAAAATATATAAGGTATGGTAAATGTAAAGGAGATTTACTTTTCGTTATAATTATAAATCCTGCAGTTTAACACCTTTATCGAAGGCTGTTATGAGCTTGTGTTGCCTACTGCTGTACAAGGGTATAATTAAACTTAAGCGTGTCTATAAAATAAGAGCTTCAAGTTGGATAATGCAGTAGTTTGGCGAAGAACTTTTTGTCTGCCCTTTCTTCGTTGCTTCAAAGTTTCATTTTTTTTAGGCATTACGCCAGTAGTTGTAGCCATACGAATAATATGGTAAATTAACTTTATAACATATAGCACTCTAATATTTTTTTTTTTTTTTTTTGACCGATGCAGTGCAGTTATCGTTAATTTTAATTATATCATTCTGCACCGAAGTAGCGTAAGATTACATTCAAAATTAATACGAAGATTCTTTATAGCGTTGAGTTTCATGATTTCCATATTGTACTGTGGGTCTTATTCGTGTAACTTTTTAATTTTTCTTTAAGACCATTTACACTAATTTTATTCGTAGTACGTACCATGCAGTTTAAATCTAATCTGGATCTACTTTGCTTTAAGAACATTTATACTAATCTAGATGTTCTTGCAATAATTGATTGTCTTAATAATTATTTACTTCTATATAAAGTTTTAGATCATCAGTATGTAATAACGATTTTGTGTTTTTCACAACTTCAGAAATACCGCACATAAAGAGAAGTGGGCCTAAGTGCGATCCCTGGGGAATGCCATTATTATTATTGTTATTACCAATAATACCAATAAATATAAATTAATAGGCGATAACAAGGAAGAAAAATGTAATTGATTAGGACATTGTTTATGCAATAATCAGAGACGTGTTTAGGGGGGTCTCCTTCACCCCGAAGTTAAGATTTTTTTTGTAAAATTATTATAATTTTAGACAAATGTATGTGCATTTTACGAACATTTCATACCAATACAGACCTCAACCCCCTGAAGGCGCTGAACTCCCTTCCCGAAAGTAACTTCTACGTTGCAGATACGTGCCTGGCAATATTGAACGATGCTTTGGAATGTATAAGTGAAATGAAAAAGGGGGGGAGGGAGAAAGGTAACTAAAATCTGTAGACAGTTTTAATTCTGAAAAACTATATGTTAAGATAGAAAGATTAAAAGTAATCGTGAGTGGAGAACGCTGTATTTGACTCGAAGGACCTGCCGCTGTTCATGAAACATCATGATGACGTTGATGTTGCCTACGAGTATGAGGCTTGAATTACTTAAAAAACTGCGCAGATATGTGATCTTCGAGTCCTTTTCGCCAAATATTTCTACAATGGTACTTCAAACTGAGAGACTCTTTTCTTGTGCGGTTTTCCCAAGTCAATACTTGCCACCCTCAGGAAGTGAGACAGACTTCCCCATTGCCGCCGGGAGAGCCTAGAAATTTACGTTAAACACATAAATGCTCTCTAGTCTTGGTAATATTTTTTTGTTCTTCCATTTATTCATGCATAAGATGTATCCTTCAGTTGCTGAATGTAAAAATATCAATAAAATAAGAAGTGTTTTTGTTTTAAAAATAAGACATTTAAAAATCGCTGCTAATATTAATTTTCGGAACGTTTTAATAAAAAATGTGAATATGTGGAGATATTCAAGCAATCATTTTAGCGTGGTAACTTTATTCTATGTACGTAGCATTAACAAATTACTATGCATTATTACTCCAAGACGCCAGAGAGGCATTCTGCCTGTTTCTTAGTTTAGAATAATAAGCTACATAATGAATGGACGTTTATGAGCAGAACATCAGGTGAGAAATGGTGTTTTTATTTTTCAATGGTGGTAATTATATCCAAGAAAATAGATCATGAACACGCAAAAATAACCATGCAGACGTGTAAATGTGGCGATTTTGCGAAATGCGCGTTTGGCAACGTCGCTTCTGCGGGTTCCGGCGAGACAGGGAAGCATGCGGTAGCTTTTCCTGTATCGATTCTGGCTGTTCGCTTGAAAGGGAACGCAATGGAATGGGATGCGACGAAGGCCGAATCTGTCCGATTCCTCCCGAACTAGAGTACAGCATTGATTGTGACGTCTGGGGAGGCTGTCTAGACGACCGGGTTTGAGAGGCAAATCGTCGGCGGTAACTGACCCCATAGAGTGAGGGAGGGGGAGGGGAAGAGAGCGGAGAGTCTTTTTTTTTTCGTTTGTTCATCTTCTCGAAGATGAAGCACTTCATCCTTTCCGCATTCTCGCACTGTTCAGTGGTCACTCACCGGACCCCTACTGTTGATTCATTTTATTTCTATAGCATACATGTTAAACACTCAAGGTCCCATTGATATAAATTATATCAGCCATGAGAATATTTCTTAATTTTATCCGGTGTGGAATAGGGTTCGAACGTGGGAGTAATTTGTAAAAACTTGAGTTATAAAATTAACCCGGGTGTTATGTGATTAATCCCACCCCAAAAGTCAAACAAATGGATATCCGAAGAACTAAGAAACAGATGTTCAGATAAGATACAAACGGCCGATTAATTCAATAGGCAAATACTGGTATCTGGACTGAAGATCCTACGTATATATAGTGGAGATCTCTTAAAAGCCTTGGGTCAAACAGCCGGTTCTCTTACATCTTGTGGTTAACCAAACATGGACACCCACCGCCAGAAAGACTCCACCAAGAAGTTTTCTTCGGTGTCGCTTTTTTCTCAGAGCAGAATCTGGACCCCCTCCCCTATTTGAATGCTTACGTACTTGAGTGACCGCAGAGAGAGAAAAAGAAAGGAAGATAAGAATATTAAATAAATGGCAGCGTTTGGGTCGAAAACTGCAGGAGGTTCCCTACAGATATTTGTGGCTTAGACCTGGACAAGGGTTGAGCGAAGGTCTTCATGTTTTGAGTGATACTGTACATTAACTCAAGAGTAGGCTCACTATATGTCCCAGTACGAAATATATATATTTATAATTATTTTTATGGGCCATTTTTAGATACTACTGACGTCGTCCCGCCACGATGATATAGGTGCAATGCAGTTAAAATCCACAAATATCCCTGCCCCAGGCGGTAGTCGAACCCACAACCTAGTCCATGCGCTACCGAGCTCGGCGATGTATTTGTAATGTACGACTTCTGATTGAGTAAATTTAAGGTAGTTTTTAAACCTGAACAAGCACGAATTTTAACTTCAGATTAATTCATAAAATTATTATGGGTTGAAGTGGTAAGTAACTACGGCGTAAACTTGTCACAAGTTGGAGCAATGGCTTCCCTGAGGGAACACTCTTGTGATACAGATTGCTGAGGTGCCGAGAAGGGATCATTGTGTCTAGATAGAGTCCCGGCATTCAGCTGGTGAAATTTCGGGAAGCACTGGATAACATCAGAATAAATTAATAAATGCTGGCCGTCATCAGAACTCGAGGTGCCTGTCTGTACAGTGTCATTAGAACTGTTTGTGCTGCTGCTGTTACTACTACTGCTATTATTATTATTAAAGCTTTACATGTAGTGCCATATAAAAATATAACTTGGTACTATATTTGCAACATCGTTTTCCTAATGACCAAACATATCGACACTCACATCGACGTCTCTCAACAGATTCTCGCTTTTCTACCTTCTTTCTACTTCATCGAGAAAATTTCATTATACAGTATATTCTACCGTTTTAATAATTTTCTCAGACTTGAAGTTCAAAATCCTCTATATTTTCGACCGTGATTAATAAGACGTTTTGAACAGATCTGAGATCTTGAATAAACCATTTCACTTATGGACTTAAGTACTTGGAAACATCCTATATGTACACTGTACAGTATGTTGAATAATGCGACAAATTTCGGGAGAGGTGATTGATTGTTCACATCAAAACAAGACAAAAGTTCGTTTAAAGAAATTTCAGAGCTACAGGAGTTCAAAGTTAACGTAGCATCGTCACAAATGACGTCATATCTCGCAACATAATGACGTGAGCAGTGTCGGCTTAGCAAAGTACTGAATACACCTATTTAAGCTATGGTTATGGTTGGCGAATGCAGCTTAAACGAATTTCTATTCCAGTGCGGCACTTCTCCAATCATAAGCATTGATTTAATGGATATATCTGGGCACTACTTCCATTGTGGTTCGCTAAACCAAAACGTTATGCGTCGTTATTTGTGACGACGCTCTGCTAATTTTAAACGCGTCTAGCTTGGAAACTACTAATTTTTTGAAATTTTATCAACGAAACCTTTTTTTTTTCTTGTTGTTTTGAGGTCCCTTACGTTGTAGTGTGCTCTACCATCCGTTAGTTTCACAACACCTGTATGCTACTTTTTTAGTTCAATTTTGAAATGCAAGTACCGGTACACTTCAGATGTTTTCTTTTCATATAAGTTAAATGTTTTATCTTTTAGGTTTTACTTTTGAGTAATTATAATGAAGCCATTTTGTGCTGTCACTGTCACCACTCAAAACCACGAATTTAATGCAGATCAAAAGCATTTTTCAAGATGAAGCAATTTTGGACTTTTTTTCTTGCTTATATCCTATTCATTAGGCAACAACACCAACCGCAGGCAATTGTGTGTTGCAGAAATTTCAGGCGTTGCTGGAAAATATTTTTTTCTCTTTAAATAAAGGTGTATTGGGCTGCAATCTTCTTACTAGAAATTCTGATTTAAAAAAAAATCAAAATAGAAGACAATGTCGGTGTCCATCAAAATTCTGAAATATGAAGTATTACGGAAATCGAACATGCAATATGTGTAAATTAAACGTGCAATTTGTTTTAGTCTCGGGACAAATACTAAACAATCACGTGGCGTGTTATTTTTTTAAAGTTGGTCCACCTCTGCAAAATTTGCTTTTTTGAGAACAATCTTCAATTCTTATTTCGTTCTAAATGCAACAAATAATAATGTAATACTACCTGCGTTTTCGTTTTCGTTTTCTTTTTTTATACACTATTTGCTTTGGGGTAAATTAAAAAAAAAAAAGTAAAATATTAATCTCAAAGGTAGATTAGGAATAATAGGATGTGGAAAGTGTCGGTCAGGACCTAAGTTGAAGGTACCATACCGGCATTTGCCTGGTGTGACTGATTATAATCCCTTGGAAAACTTCAGTCAGGATAGTTAGAAAGATCATCTAGTGTAGGACGTCACCTGTTTATTATAATCTAATATTTTACGAATATTGACGACTCTACTTACACTCACGTTGGCGAGAGATCGCATGAATCTTTCTTTTTTTTCAGATTGTCTCTTAATTCTAGTAAGTTCATTACATTACCTTAGAATAGAGCGAGTTTCGAGCTGTAAATGTCGCATATGGCCATCCCTATTTGAGAAAATAAAACACTTCATATGAGCTTCCAACAACTAGATTTTGTTTATTGACTGTGAGTATTTAAACAAAACATTATCGTGCTAGGCTGTCAACAGCAAAGCACGCCCAGACCTGAAGCTCAGCAAGACGTGTCTGTATCATTTATAGGTAAAGAGCTCTCCACCGTCTTATCATTGAACCCAGGACTCACACGTGCAACCCTGAGATCAAGGCCTCTCCACATCGAAGAACCCCTTGCAGCGGAGATAAATGGTACAAATCATAGTTTACACCATGATTGGAAATTAATCTCCAACTTTTTTAGATGATGATACGTTTGCTTTGAAGAACTTCGTCTACGCTGATAGTTTTAGCACGTGATGGTTGAAAATGCTACTCGAAGATCTTTCCAAGGTTTTAGAAGTAGAATGTATTTGTGAGTAATAAGTTTAGAAATGACGTTTCTTTCTTTATTCAAGGCCATGACGAAAGTCTGGCTGTGAAGTGCATTCAAGACTGAGATCTCGTCAAATAATTGTATGTTCAGTTAAGACATGACTAAGATATCCGGTTGGCTAATAGTGTTCCTTGGACAGAGATAGTATCTGTTGATGTTATCCGGATTTTATTTGCCGTCCAATTATCCCGTTATCCGATTTTACCCAGATCTCATTCCGGTATCCGGATTTTTTTTTCTTTGTCCGGATTTAACCACCGTGCTTATAATAGAATCGTAATTCTTGTCCACTTCTTGCCTGTATTGTCATCAGCTGGTAAAGATAAAGGGTGACCTCAGCTGCGTGACGTGGTTAGAAGAGCGGCATAAGATGTCACTCATGTTTAGCCGTGTTTAGAATCTATAGTTTTCACACATTTAATTAAGAAATGGCTGAAACGAAAATGTATGTTAAAGTAGTGATGTTAGCAAGTAAGGAATACAATAGGTTAAAACTTAAGCATCCGGGCCCTAGTCATGACAGTTTGAAACTGTACCACATCATGATTTCAGGTACAGGTAATATTTTCAAAAGAAAATGTAGAGCTTTTATTTTTGCTAATTGCTGTATGTTAAGCCCTATAAGCGAATCTAGTGCTGCTTTTGCGAGTTAACTGTTGTAACATTTCATCGAAAGAATAAACTGTCGGCAGTTTGAAACGTATCCTCCGGTAAATGAGTGTTTGCACAAAATATATATGTGTGTGCGTGTGTGTTGATCCACTTTATAAAATAAATAAGACGAAATGTTATTGAAGAAGAAGAGGAAAAAGAAACATATTTGGTTGTTCATGAGAAAGCTGTTACTATATTGAATGGACGTTGAGAATTTTCTAACATCAATTTTGAGTGACCCCGACTTTGTGTATTTTTCTCATCGTGGTTTTTGAACAGTCACAACTAAGTTATTGAATATATCGATCCTTGATCCCATGCTTAAGTGGCAGTGTAGTGTTTGTTAAACATTGTCGCAGCAGGGACGGGACTTTCGTCAGCCTTGTATTCCCATTTCCACCTCCTCCCCCTCTATTTCTTGCTTTATTTCCTTCTTTCTTGCTTTCTTTCTTTCCTCCTCCTCCTCTCTTTCTTTCTCGCTTTATTGCTTTCTTTCTTTATTGCTTTTTTCTTGCTTTCTTTCTTTCTTTCTTTCTTTCTTTCTTTCTTTCTTTCTTTCTTTCTCGCT
>JAGDQP010059256.1:0-12409 GCA_022664845.1 Lepisma saccharinum | reverse complement strand
CCATTCTGACAAATTTCCCCCTAGTTTGTTTGTCACACGAGATGAATCCCAGAATGGCACTTGAACTAAATTCAACGTCCTCCTTTTCTTTCTTCCACCGACAGAGGAAAAGCTAAACTAAGACGGAGGTATGGTAAGTTTCTGTACAGTTCACGGAAATAAGGTTTATAACATTTGATTTACGAGCCTAGCGCAGCTGTGATTCAAGTTCGACTACAAATTAGTTATCAATGAAGTTGAATTGAATTTAGTTTTAAGGACTTTAGGCAACTTTGGCTCACGCCGGATGGATAATGATGATGATGATGGGATGAATTGGTGGAATGAAGAAAGTGGGGGAAACGGAAGAACCCCGAGAAAACCCATGTACACGGTGTTTGTCCACCACAAAGGCACATACCATGAGCAGGGATCGATCCTACGACCCCTAGCACTAGAGGTGAGCGCTCTACCAATTGAGCCACCGCGGGCCCTTATCAAGGAAGTCTGTTCACCTTTATGGTCGTACTCAGGCACTACAGAATGCGCGAATGTATAATGCTTCAACACTAGGCAATTCTCTTAGAGTGAACTGGATATAAACCAGAAGTGATGTAACCTGAAATTGCATCTGAACAAAAATACAGTTAAAATGAAGAAATGTATTCCGTTGAGACTAGAATTATAGTATTAATTCTGTACCTGGTTACATGCTTTCATATTATACTTTTGTATTATTCCTTCATAAAAACATTACAACATCACATCGAAATGTCATTCTTTTGGAAAGTATTAAAAGCAGAGAAAATGAAGGACTCGATTCAGTATCCTTCTGCCTTCGCGATATCCACTAGCTAGACAAAATATTTTTGCTTCTTATAGGCATAATAAAGTATTGACGAAATACTTTGAAACCTTGATTTGATCTACACGCCATAAAGTTTTTGACAGACCGTAAGCTTAAATTGCAAGATTACAACAGATTAATAAATCAAAACGCTCAATAAAATCTGAATCTATACAGACAATAAAAATAAATAAATAAATAAAATTAAATAAAAAGCGAACTAGTAAATAAAACCATGTGTATTCTGAATTTATTACTTTAAGGATAATTTCTGTATATTCGTGGAGAAGTAAATGTTAGGTTCACTGGATACAAAAACTAGGAAGAGGATAAAGCGATAGAAGTTCTTATTTGTCAACAACATCCCTCAAGTAGAGATTCTTCACAAGAACTCCTAGAGAACTAGAAAGTCTGACAAGTGAAAGGGGGAAAACAAACTTACAAGGTTACACAAGGAAAGACAAATGTAACATCATTCCACCTCGACGAAAACCAACTGAAGTGCAAGAAAAAAAAAAGTAATGGAAAAAATCGGCGCCAGTTGAAAGACGCGCCGTCTAAAACCAAATACTGAAGATCCAGGAGCAATCATGGATCAGTTAAGTTCTACACCTATATCAAAATAAAGTTTTTCAGTTGATAATTTAAAACTGTTTCAACAACAACAACAGAACCATAGTAAAATCATACGAACATGAAGAATCTTAAAACTATGGCAGCAACATTTCACAGTTTCAGAAGGCTGAATTCGTTACAGACAGTGCAAGACTGGAAAAACTACTAACAATTTATTATCTAATGTTCATATGCAGTTTACGACAACTGACAAATAGTTTTAAACCACCACATATCCTACGGTCACTTCCGTTATGTTTATTTGTACTTTTCGCATTCTTATATATTTTTTTCGCTCGTTGTCTTAATTAGAGGGTCCCGGGTTTGATTCGCGGTGGGGACACCATGAACGCAGTTGTTCGAAATTTACTTTCAATTGTAAGTCCTGTTCTGAGGACGTCACCTCCATCCGATGGAATACAATGACAAACCAACATCCGGTTCACCTTGGTCTTGGCTTCATAAACATCGAATCAGGTATGCAGGCAAAATGTATGCTCAGTTTTCTTTATTATTATTATATGCAGAACTTCCTATAAAAAGAGAAGCTACATTCGAACAGAAAACTTGGTAAGCAATTTCTACAGACCCAATCTCAGAAAAATGGATCGAATGCATATTGTTTTTTTATAAATCGAGCGAGACTTAAAAAAAAAAGACAATATCATTGCTAAATTACAATTGTTAGATGCAGTTGTTCGAGATCAAAACTTATGTGGATAGTCGGATGCTTCGTTATGGTCCCTGGAATAACAAATGTGTATGCTGATAAACGAAACTTTATTCAACAACACATTTCATATCGAGCCAACTTTCTCATCACCAGAAATGTTCTCACTTGGAGTTGATGACCTCACTACCAGTAAGTTTCAATTCGCTCATTTCTACCTCGCCAACAAATAACAGAATCTTGATAAACGTAAATGATCTTCGGTTCAGTAATAACTCGAAGATCACCATTAAATTTGTACTGTCATCACATTATTATGACTAATCATGAGAACAGGATTACGTAAACACTTGAGAAAGCATTGAATATACAGAAAATATGGGAACAAATCTCGCAACAGAAAATGCCTACTTTCCAACATTAAGTATGTTTATGCATGAAACAGATACGAGTCAAGTAATACGTTCGTCATGGGATCAACAACAAAATCACGCAATGGTGAATCGAGACAAGAATGAGACCTTTTAAGTAACAGTAAAACTATAAACGAAACCCACCAGAATCATTGTGATATTTTGTCTTCAACGTTCTAAACGAGCTAGTGAGTTTCTAAGGATGGGACCTATAGTTTTTAGAAAGTAAATTCCGAACCACATGCAAAGAAAGCGAACACGCTAACTACTTGGATGACGAAGTACCCAAAGTTTGATATTTCGTTAGATTAGTTAACAGTACTGTCATCTGAAAGCATTTTTTTTTTCATACCAGGCTGTTCAGAAATAAATGGTTATTTTCGTACCTCGAACTACTATTAAGGTTTGGAATGGAGTAAATACCTGCTCTATTCAGAATAGTCTCCGTCTCCAGAGGCACATCTTTACCAAGGATTTACAAGACTCTCAATACGGCTCCTGTGAGGCAATGAAGTTCCGGAAGACACTTTCTGCACGATCCCTAATTTTCAATACCGTGTCTTTCAGGAAGCGAGTAGATACATAGTCTACGGATGTTAAGTCTGGGGAATATGGAAGGTGCGAGAGTACTTTGTATTCCAGGTCACTCAGCTTTGATATTATTTGTGGCCTTTTGTCGTATATTGGCTCTGTCCGTCACTCAACTTCTGTTTCGTAATTTTCACCACGTGGAGTTAGTAGAGAACACTTCCTATTGACTAACGACGGCTGCTACTTTACGTTTCAGAAGCGACTTGAGAACAGCACCACCAGCGCGTTCTGTAAAACAATGGAAGCAAATGAATGTGTTTATGCAAATGTGGCCCGGTTTCCTGCTGTTGCAAGTCTGCCGTTCGATTCCTACAGAACGCGAGAAGTCAAACAATGGATATGTTTGCAAACACATTTCCTCCAGAGTGTTGCCAGGCGTTTTGTACGTGAGATATAGGGAAACAAATGAGCAACTGGCCTAAAAACGCCTGACAACACCACCATTTTCTTTTTCCCCAGCTACGACGCAAAATGTCACGCATAAAAGGCCTTTTACACAACTGCCGGCGCGTTTCGTCAGTTTCTGCAAAGTATTTAACAGTGGTAATGGTTTTACCATGACGGAAGAATGAACCACACGCAGTGCTATCTACAGCACACTAACAAAATCTTTTGCAGCGTTAACTTTGATTTTGGAATATGTTGCTCCACGCCCATTATCTAAGGGGTGATTTCCCTTGGGGATCACTCTTCCAGGGGTACAGAAGGGAAAGGTAGTGATCATGACTTGTCTAGGTACCACACTGCCGTTCGCTTGGTGGAACTGAGGGAACAGCTGTACCCCCGCCAGGTCTCCAGGCAGGAGACTTCGAAACTCTGTCTCCCCAGTGCTGAACCAAAGTCCGCGACCGTAATTAAAATACCACGAGGGTTACATTCAACATTACTTTTACGACGCAATATTTTCTTCTTTACCCCTTCAAAAACAGTTTATTCTACAGGAAAGAGTGTACCTACAAGTATTCCTAAAGCAGTAACAATATTTTCTAAAACTGACCATACGTGAACAATGAAATTTTGCTATATAGAATTTAAACGTAAAATATGTAGGAATATAGGTCTGGACGTACCCTAACGCTTGGCACGCTCACAATTCAGCATAAGAATTCAATGGAACCTTACCAAAAATACCGAAATAACATGTAAACGTTTCAAGAATTTGTATTAGTATGATTTTTGTTCTATAACAACTTGCCAATGAGCATAAGCGAAAAACTTGACCCACTTTATATAGAAGTGAATCAACACTTTAGCATGCCCGGAAGGTTGAGAGAAACAGAAGTCTCTTCAATTATTGGAAGCTCGAATCGTAGATTCTGAACAGGCAGTTTCTTCTCAATTTCCTACTGTTAATGGGGACTTTGACATCACTACAATTTTCTCTTGATGCACATAGAGAGAATTAATTCACTATAGAATAGAGAGAATTTTTCACAATTCCACTCGATTTTCTTAGTTATCTTATTACTACTGTTCTGTTTTCATCCTAATTAATTTCGATAGCATATGTTTAATCCACTCGTTCACTGAGTGCTACGAAGAAAACAGCATGCATTCCTTGCAACGGAAGGGCATTTACTTAACACTAACTAAAGGAAGTTACTCTAGGCTAACTTTTAGAGACCTGCAAGACCAGAAATGAATCAATTAAAACTGCAGTATTACTTACTCTGATCGCCTTGCTGGTCTAGTGGTTACCGTCGCTGACTACTGATCGTGGGGAATTTTTTCCCCAAGCGAGAGGGTGTGGAAAACGGTGCCCACCCAACATCGTGATGCAATTGGGGAGCTGCTGTGAATAAAGGACAGTGGCGGTCACAACTGAGAGCTTCGGCTCTCCACTCCTAATACGTCTGGTCAGCGTGGGAGCAGTAGACCAACTCCTTCCTTTGAGAGAGGCCTCATCCAGTAGTTGATTGAATATGGCTGTGAATTATTACTTACTCTATCAGCATAGGCGAGTAATAATTCACCAACAACAGCAACATACTTCCTCCTATGTAACCTAAATAACGTAACTGTAGTGTGGATTGTGTATGGAAATACGACACCCACACCTTCTACGTACGAACTATTCGATTAGCGTCCACGTGCGTCCCCATTTTTTCTATGACGAACATCTCTACAACATGCCTCTTCGACTTAGGATAGTTATTACAGTGACTGCGGAATTTACACAAAAAAAATTAGTGACTTATCATGACCCTCCTATCCTAATGAAATTCATTATTCCAAAAGGCCGGTGAACTTATTGCACAGTTGAAAAAGTATTTAAAGAGTTTCGTAACACTTCCATTTGCCAAACGTAATTTAAATAAGTATTTTCAACATTTGAAGGTAAGAGTGAGAAAAAGCAGGAAAAACACAGTTAGGATGACCGGCTGTTGCATTTGATCCCAGCACCCTTCGATTACAAGTTATTAAGTTAACAGAACAACTTCTCGGATAAAACGTTACCTCTACAATAGTTTGGGCTTTCGGCTCGATTCAAATTACCTGTATGTTTTCCTGTCCGTCTACCGCTTTCGTGATCACACATTATCTTTCGAGTCGATAGCTGCTAACCTTGGACAAACAAACAAACAACATCAAGGACCCTTCAGAAACACCGCATCAATTCGTCAATTCGCCTTAAGGTATTTGTGACAAACACGTTAAACGACTGTATATTATGTATTTATTCTCCACACATTGCCATTGTATAACGAGAGAATCTGCATGCAATGATGAAAAGAGAGTCAATGGCAGTGATGCTGCTTACGTAATCCCTACAACGAATATTTTGGGCTATTCGTGGTTTGTTTATATTGAGGAGCAATGACGCAATGGGCTCTAAGGATCAAAGGCTGTTTCGAAGCAGAATATCTCTTTTAAAAAAGAGGAGCTGCTGAGAGATTTGTAAGAGACTGTTACTCAGTTCTTTTAGGAAAGTTTCTCCGGGATGATGGGGTATTTCAAGATCATAGGGGATATTATCGCTAGCAAAACAAGACTTGGAAAATGGCTAAAATGGTTTGAAGTTTCATACACTATAACTGCTTCACTACGATTTTGTTAACAAGCACAGAAATCCATTTGATGCTAGTTATCTGTATTTTCTTCAGATTTGTTTCGAAAGTCTTGCATTAGTGTTATCCATCTACTATTACTGTTTTAGAAAATTCAAACACGATACCGAAATGTGCCGCTAGTAACTCATTTTCTTCTCTCAACAGAATAGAGCATAAATTACGTTACAGGTGAGTATAATTTTGGGTAAAATGTACATTCCCAAAATCTTGTGACGTTTTCTTAAATAATGCACAAATCATACACCTTGTCGCCTTTGTGAGTTGGTTCTATCTCTGAGAAATGACTCAAAAGTATGTACTCATGCGATCGCTGCTGAAACATTCAAATTTATGTTTTATTTTAAGCATGTCCCTCACAGAAATGCACTTGATTCTCGTTCTCCTTGACCGACGAAGTACAGCACCGGTAGAGTGCTCACTTTGTAATAGAGTGGACCTTCCTGACAAAGTGAGAGTCGAGCCTACCCGAACAGATGATAATGAATGTGCGTTCTTCTCTAAGTAAGTGTTGGTGTTTATTTCATTTGCTAAGCGCAAGGCAAAAGAGTTCATTGCAGTTGGCACATCGGTTCAAGAGTTATATATCATTTTCCTCCTTCTGTGCGTGTATTTTCGAAATATTACGAGATCACCATGGAAACGCATGCTGAAAAATGCAAAAAGTTTAATATAAAATCGGTGTATCCACTCAGTCATGCCCTGGAAAATAAAATAAAATAGATTCA
The DNA here is from genome assembly GCA_022664845.1 of Lepisma saccharinum. NCBI lineage: Eukaryota > Metazoa > Arthropoda > Insecta > Zygentoma > Lepismatidae > Lepisma > Lepisma saccharinum. The sequence continues at coordinate 5,498 of JAGDQP010059256.1, read as the reverse complement.
GTTAGAAATGAAAATCCCCATTTTCTGAAGACGCTTAAAATGAAAATGCAGAAGACATACTAAAAACGCCAGAACAAAAAGAATTCTCTGGAATAGCGAGAAACAATGCAAATAATTGCTTATTTCAAAGTATACACAACGGTCGGTTAGGGAAAAAAAAAGTATGTAAGATGTAAAAGGAAACGAAGGGAATCTGATGAATTGTTTCCTCTTGTGCTAAACCAATTACTTATTAATTGGCAAGTTCTGACGGAAATACTGTAAGAAGCTGAACGTAAGGAAAAAGAGGAGTCTTGTACAGAAATTTACATTTCAATCAAGACTAGGAAGAAAATTCAACCAGAAAGTCAGTAGAACCGATTCACACAAGAAAGTTGCATTTTGTCAACAAATTGGAAAATAACCAGTGATCGTGCTATGTGTTATTATTAGGAAAAACAGAATATTTCACTTGGAAGTAGTTACACCAAAGGATAATTCGAAGTGGAACAGGTAACACGAATTTATTATTTATGGCTTTTAGGTAACATTGGTTCACGACGGGATAAGATGTGTGAGAAGGAAGTCGGCTATAACCTAGTTTGAAGGTACCATCCGGGCATTTGCTTAGTGTGGCTGAGGGTAAACATCACTCAGGATGCTAGGCGATTGGAATCGTTCCCAGGACTATGGTCACTCAGTACAAGCAGCACGAAAAAAAGGAATATCAAGAGAAGTGTCTAGCAAAAGTAAACGGACAGTACAGATACGCATATGGCACATCCACAAGAAAATGTAATCTCTCTCTCTCTCTGTACATATATATCTTATATACTATATAGCCCCATGGTCACTGACTGACTGATTCATTCACTCATCCATATAAATTCACAGGCCAAACTACCGGAGCTACAAACACCAAATTTGGTATGAAGGTGTAGGACCATGAGTAGGTAAAGGAAAAAATCTGACATTTTGAAAAAGTCGCCATCTTGGATCCAAAATGGCCGCCAAACCCATTGTTGTATAGAATAGGGAGGCTAAACTGCTGAGGCTATTGAATTGAAATTAGGTATGGAGGTACATTATCGTTAGTAGGTAAGGAAAATATTTTCAAATTTTCTAAAAGTCGCCATCTTGGATTCAAAATGGCTGCCAAACCCATTGTTGTATAGAATAGATAGCTTTAACTACTGGGGCTATTGAAATGGTATTTGGTATAAAGGTACATTATCACTTCTAGGTTAATATAATATTACACAGTTTACCTAAAGACGCCATCTTGGATCCAAAATGGCGGACTTAAAATTTCATTTTCCACAACCTTTGAAGTAGAAGCACAAAATTTAGCATAAAGGTGTGTCATAATTAGTAGTTTAGAAAAATAAAAAAATGTTTTGGGAAAGTCGCCACCTTTGATTCAAAATGGCCACCCAAAAATTATTTTTGACACCGTTTGAGCTAAAGAAATGAAATTTTATTTTTAGTTGTGTCTTTACGTGTAAGTCACGACAATATAATAAAACATTAAAAAAGTCGCCATCTTTAATCCAAAATGGCCCTCCGAAAACACATTTTCTAAATCACTAAGTCTAGACAAACGAAACTTGGTATGAAGGTGTACCATGAAGGTCACAAAAATAGTGAAACACCCCCAAATGGGGACGCAGCCCCCGCCCCGGTGGGTGGTATATTTGTAGCATGGAGTCTGCCAGAGAGTCTCTGTTTACGATAAAGGGGGGCGCAGCCCCCCCCAAACCCCCATGTTGGGAGCGCAGCTCCCACGGGGGTCTGGGGGCAGCATCCCCAGCGAAGCAAAGCGAGTATATATATATATTACAATTTTTATTAAAATTATTAAAACGACCAACGGCAAAGGCATCTTCCTCATTATTACAACTAAAGAAGAAAGTGTTCTTGGCATATGAAAAAACAGTTTTGTATGGTCATTTAGTGCAAGAACACTTGACTTACTTGCCAAACAAAATGTGACATACCAGTGGTGGCATGAAAACTGCTCAAACATTATTTTTATAATGAAAGATTTCTTCCTGCGAAATGAACGTCAGGTTTATTTTATTTCGTATTATGTCTCAGTTTTGTGGACATGATACAAAATAAAATATGTTGACAATAAAACCCGAAGAAAAAATCTTTAATTACGGACAATCGTCACGAAGGCTTGAAATTTAATTTGCACATAATTTTTGTTTTTATAATTGAATTGCAAAGATACATATTTAAACCTTTAATAGTAATTGGCCAAACACTTTATATTTCGGAATTTGACATAAAATAATTTTGAATAATATCACAATATGGCCTTGTGTCCATCTCGAATAAAGAAAAAAAAAAGTTTTCTGACAAGGCTGCTTATACTTTAATGATCACAAAAAGAAACTAAAGCGTTTCGGAAGTATACCACCTGCTACTTCAGACTGTACTATACAACCCTCTTTTTATTTCTTTCGATATGTTAAAAATGGTTTGAGTTTGAAATGTAGTATATTCAAATAATAACCTTGTAAATTCACATCATATCACAAAATTTGTAACTATTCACAGTGGATATCCATATGCCTCGTCAGGGTTGGTAAAAAAAATGTTTTTTTTTTTTAAATTAGTTTCTTTTTGTTTAAACCAGTTTTTTTAAAAAAATATTTTGCTTTATTTATTTATTTACATTACATATGGATAGAAATAAATTTGTTTCTCTTTAATGTCCTTATGCAGCAGCGGGGTTATGAAGGACAAGTCCTACAGCTACAGCTTAAAGTGGAATCCGAACCACTACTCGGTTTCCATCTGAGAGAAATTGTCCTCCACCTGGACTCGAACTCGGGAAACAAATTTCAAATACATATATTGATACGCTACGGATTCATTCAGGTACGAAACCAGAGATTTATTTCTGGGAGGGGAAGGTCCAAATTCAGTATGAGTGTACATTTTAAGAAAATATCGAAAATTTCGCGTACAATTGTAGTAGATTTACAAAAACATCGGAATTTAGGAGGTCCGGAGCTCCAGGACCCACCCCCTGCGTACATTACTGGATGCAGTCAATAAATTTTGCCCACTGCTATTAGTGTATTTAAGCAAAGTTAACTTTGGCTTCTCTATGAAACAACAGGCATTCAGGCAAGCAGCAAGATACAATTTAGTTTCGTTTCGTTTGTTTAGGCTTAACGTTCTTATGTAACAGCGAGGTTATGAAGGACAAGACCTACAGTGACATCCGAACCACTACTCGGTTTGCACGTTAGAGAAATTCTGCGCCCCATTACAAGTTCTGCGCCCCCACCCCTTGATTACAAGGTGAAAATGATATAAAATTAACGCAGATGGTTTAATATGTGGAATCGTCACCATGAAGTAAACATTATTTGTGGTATTTCTGCTTTTAATTTTTCTGTTAAAAAAACAAAAACAAAACAAAAACACCTGGTTTAAACTAAGCTTTTTAACCACCTTTGTTTAAATCAGCCAACATCTGATGACGAAAAAAAGAGACCTGGGTGCTATGCAGAAAGTAGACTTCGAATCTGAAGTGTGACACGAAGATGCTTTTGTACAGACAATTAAATTTTTATTTAATTTACACTTTATGAACTGAACCGGTAGTTATTAGGAACGTAAATACTTCACTTCCAGGATTTATCTCTACGAATCTGAACAAGGTGCTCTTGCAGTCGCGTCAGTCTACGTAACAAACCCTAGTCTACGTACTATCATAAATACTTTTTCCAGTTTACGAAACATGAGCAACATTTAGTGAGAACCACAGAATACAGTATTGCCTCGAATTCACAAGATGAATACCAGAATGGTACCTAGATCAAGGTCCTGACCGTTTGCTTCATTTCTCTGCCCCGGGAAGTACTCGCCGCGGGATGTCACGGCTAAGACTTTTGATCAGCTTAAGCCGTTAACTGCTTTCCAGCACAATAATGAAACTGCAGTAAGTTTGGCAACACTGAATTAGAAAAAAATATTTTCAGTTCTTTCTATGTAATGTTTCGGAATGTCTTCTTAATTCGATTTCGGAATAATGTTGTAATTAATGCATACTGTGTCCCGGTTATTGGAGTGTTTTCGTGTTAAAAGACTTACTTGAAGTTTATCATGGTGTCTACTAATTTTGTGACTTGAAATTCCCTGAGTTTTCCAAGTGTTCCCTGAGATCTTAATATAGTGGAACATGTAGTAAATAATACGTAATTACATTTTCTTAACATTCCACCCCCACCCAGTCCAAGCATCTTGCACATTATAGGTATTTCACAAGTGAAAAGAGAGAGAATTCTTTATAACAGAGGATTTTAACACATTGACAAAATCCGGTCAGCAGTAGGAATCAAACTCACGACCTTCGACTTGCCGGGCAGTGCTCTTACCAACTGTAAACAGGTTCACCTCATAAATTTCCCTGAGGCTCCCTCATAAATTATAAACTTCTCTTGAGTACTCCCTGAGTTTTCGAAGTTTATAAACTTCCCTGAGTATTCTAGGTTTCTAGGGTGGTATACACCCTTTTTACATCTGGTTTGTGTTTATAGCTTAAAAATGAGATACATTACAGAAGCACTCTCCGAATATTCCGAAGCTATGAAAATGGAGAACGTTTCAGTTGCACATGCCAGTGGTTTTAGTTTAGTGACTACGTTTTAACATCGCTTTAAGAAGTTTCTATATCAAATGTAGGATCTACCTAACATAATTACATTAAAGTGATATGACTTGTGAAGGAAACGCAGAACGCATTAAGTTATAACGTTAGGTTCAGTTGAGTCGAAACCAACCTATATCTAAAGTTAACTTCCATATCTGATATGTTCAGCTTTGGACCTTGGATGTTTATACCCACTTCCTTGCACAAACTATATCATTATGACTTTCAAACGTGTATAAAATACGGTACCAATCAAAACAAAAGCGATAAAGAAACCAACACCAGATTGTTAGTTCAAGTAAGGGTTTAATCGTATAAACATCTTTAATAAGTATTCAAAGGCCAATATTAATATTCCTACCTATTCATTAGATTGCTAAGGAATATAATACATGTGACATTCAGAACCGAAGTAGTAGTCAAAACAACATCGCATTATTATTATACATATTTCACATTGCATTGTTATTCATAATAACGATAAACACGTTTATACAATGCTATTTTCTTGAAAGTACTGGAGAAACCTTTTTCTAAGACATTTCTCTCTTCGAATACTCCACTATGAGCAACTGAAGAATCTGACTCAATTCCAGAGCTAGGTTTATACACTGCAACGGTAACACAGAACAGATTCAGCCCCGTGGGAAGATGCTGGGCTTCTCGCTGACGTCATAAAAACCACAGAAACTACAACAAAACAGGAATTGAAGATTCACTACGCAACACAATGGTCCTCTTCCTCAGGGTATATATATGAATGAGATCTGATTTTTTGAAGCCAGAAGCTTTCTGTGATACCGCTACCGCATAGCTCATTCTGAAGGACGTGAATAAAATACAACTC
>JAGDQP010059254.1:0-12409 GCA_022664845.1 Lepisma saccharinum | reverse complement strand
AGGTAACCTATTTTCAAAAATCATTTTCGTATCGTTTGATTACAGATGGATTAAAAGAGCTGTGAATGTTCAAACTCTGCTTACGCTGGTCAGGTTTTCCAGATCAGTCTGCTGAATGCCAGGATATCTGTTTTATCATTGAGGTCACAGTCCATTACGAACCGCACGAGGAAATTGCTTTGAGAACTTTTTTTCGTGCTGGTAGTGATATTGAGTCGAAAGAGCTTTTCTTTTTGTGTGTGCTCTGCTCGGAACAATTTTCATGTGAAACAATAAGGATCATTTTATTTTATTATGTTTAAATAATGTATTGCATGAAAAAAAAAGATATAGCCTTTATCTTTAAACTCATGGGTGACAGAAGGCCACGGTGGCCCAGTTGGTAGAGCTCTCACCTCTGGTGCTAGGAGTCGTCGGATCGATCTCTGCTCATGCTATGTGGGCTTTGTGGTGACACCGTGTGCGTGGGTTTTCTCGGGGTACTCCCGTTTCCTCCCACTTTCTTCATTCCACCAATTCATCCTATCATCATCCATACGGCCTGAGCCATAGTTGCCTAAAGGCCTTAAAATAAAGTCAATCATGAATAACAGAGAAAAATCATTATCACATTTATAACCATTCTTCTAAGATGAGTCACTTTTGTTTCGAAGCTAGGACAAAAAAATTGCTATATCTGTTATTATTTTGTTCGAGGAATAACAATAAATTATTTATGATGGAAAATTATGTTTGAAATGTCATAGAAGCGTTGTCGATTTTCATTTTTGTGAAATAGTAGACCAATAGGTTTCTATTTTTCTTTTAAAAAATATCGCTTACTTCTTACAAGCCAGTAGAGCACTGGACTGTCTCATCTTCCAAGCTACCTGTACCGAGCGGCCACGGTTCAGTGGTAGAGCGTTGGCTTAGCATTCGGGAGATCGTGAGTTCACCTTCCTGGCCAGCACCTTCCCGCATTCATTTCCCTCCTCTATGTCCGCGTGAGCCTTATATGCCTAAATGTCATTAAAAATTCCATTCCAAGCTACCTGATAATGTGCAAGGCTTGCAGTTCAATATATATGTATTTCATTGAACGTGCGCAGTAGTTGATCGTTACAGTATTACACAAGTCAGGTGTTAGGAAATATTTTTGTTTAGTAAGTAGTAACTTTGAAAGGAATTATCGTACAACTGGATCAAAAATATTCCAATTATAATAAAACCAAATTCAGACATTGTCTTATCGTAACACAATATATTTTATGAAATTGAACTGAACAATCATGAACACAGGTATATATATAGAAAATGGCCTAAGCATAGTTTTAAGTATGGGATTAAGTAAGACAATTCTTTGTTTAAACTTACTAACATAACATTGCTTTTATAACGAACTAAACATGTAATCTTAAAACCTTAATTAAATTAACGCAACATTTTCATTTTATGCTCACACAACCTATACAAATTCACAGTATTTGTATAGCCATACTTGTAATTCAGTATTTATCGTTTTGTAAAATTATATTCTACTTGAATTGAAAAGAAATCGATGTCTTATCACGTATCAAAATAACACATATACAGTATATCTTATTCATAATTCAAAATTTGATCACATACATATTTAATTATATATCAGCCATTGTAACTTCATTGTCTGATAAACGACGGATTTAAAGATAACAACGTCTTGACAATCAACAGCCGTAATAAGTCACTACTTCATAGATGTCGATTCATGTAAGATATTATTTCAGTATCACGAAAACTAAAATCACTCGGAAAGTATTTGTGATATCAACTTTGAATAAACGAAAAAGGTCCCTTTTGGATTTGCCAGTGTAGTATCGTACAGTACTTCTACGAGTTATTTCATAATTAAAAAGAAAAAAATGTTATTGTTCTCATTTGCACTGTAACAACTCGATTCACAAGAGATCTTATATATATATATATGAATTTGAGAGAATCGTAAGTTTATATTCATTTAGAATGATTCTATACATTAACTTGCTTTATGTAAGCTGCCACCAATTCGCTGACTAACTGTACGTAGTTATGCAGGAAGAAACAAACCTACAAAACTGAACATTTTGCGGTAAGAATATTATCGATGGAGGCGAAAAGGTTCGAAAGAACTTTTGCAAACACAATCCAGGCGTTTTGTATGTCAGTGTCGGCAATATTGAAGAGTGAATCTACTTGCATCAAAGGGTACACCAAATTTCACCCATAAAGGTGGCAACGTTTCGCCAAAGACATGGTCACATGGAACAAAGGAGTGGTTAAGTTGCCAGGTAACTGGTCACTCCGCTCCAACGGGTGAGCAAATCAGCTAGTATCGATTAAAAGTGTTCGATATAGAAACTATTAGAAATGTTTGTATTGATTACGGACTTGGGACACCTTATCCTTCATATCATCTCGATATGAGTTGAATCTTACTGCTTAATTACGTCTAATTGTACTTTGACAGATGTCTCCACCTCGCCCTTTTATTATCATAAAAAATGTTTACCACGTTTTCGTTACAGGTTCTTACATCCATCATTCTTCATTCTCAACGTATTTCACTCAGGTCCATCATTTAACCTGACACGAACGGCTAGTGACTCGGTCTTGCGCGCGCTAAGCTTACCTTGTTCCTTTTTTCAAAATAAATATTGAGTGAAATTTGTTAAAATTACTTTAGCTAGCAAAATCACACACTCAGAAGTTTTGCCGCACGCTTAACAATTCAAGACGTTTCAACAGGTGTGCCGCTGCACACTAAGTTGAGAATCACTGCTCTAAAGTATGTTTACAGGTTAGACAGGGTTTACTCTTGAATATTATATTTTTATATCTAGTGTGAAGTTCACAAGAATTCTTCAATTAGCAGAAAAGCAACTACGCGATCGATGGAGAATTTATAAATTACTCGTTGCTGACAAAGTTTCCCTAGCTTATTGTTTTTAGTGTACCTACTTTAACACAAGCTACTTTGTAATTCGTATTTAGTTCTCTGGGAATTATTACTGAATTATTTTATTTAATCTGTGACTTACCAAATTTCGCTATAATTACGCCTCTTCCTAATGCGTCTCTCTCTGGTAAGAAGTTAAAAATTCCCAACTCATGAATGTGCTTCAGTTTTTCATATGTTGCAGGTTGAAAATAAAGTGGTAATTTCTTTTTAAGGTCGTAGAATCTCGTTAGCTGTAAAACAAAATTGAAAATAGATTAAATAAACATAATACAACGAAACATAATTGCTCTCCCAGTTCTTTCACCTAGGTTTGTTATGTTTGTACGTATTTAGATTTTCTGCATAACCTTGTGGTTAACTAACCCTGTTGCTTTCGGTGCGAATGTTCCCAGGTTCGATTCCCCTTAGGTGCTTTCTATTTCTATGTTGACTCAACATCGTAATACTACTTGAATTAAGAAATGGTCTCTAGAGCCAGGTAAAGCGTCGATCAGGAGTGGTTGCTCTACCTACATGGCAATCTCTGAACGGAAACCTGGTACAGTCACGATCATAAGTTCTGTCCTGTTAGTAAAATTTCTTTTGTGAATAACGTTAGCATGAATAGACCGATTTACGTGCAGTTTTTCCTAACTTACAAAAAACAGTCTTTAAGTTGCAAAAAGTAGTACTCAAATCGATCCATTCATTCCAAAGTTAATTACAAAAGAAATTTTATCAACAGGACAGAACTTTTGATCACGACTGTATGTTAGGACCGTATATGGTGTATCAAACCAACGCACCTTAATTATGTGTAGGGCTCCAATAATTATGCATATTGCATATAGAAATGCATATTTAATTTTTTAATACATGTTATATATGCAAATGCATATATGAAACATTTATACACCTTGCATACTTGAGAGCCAAAGCCACTATAAACATCAAAATAATAGATGATGTGAGAAATGGGCTGAGCATGTTTGAAGGTTCTGTAAACCTAGAGACAGGGGCGTAACCACAGGGAAGGTCCAGGGCGGTCTGGACCATCACCAAATTCCGATTTCTGTGTAAAATTAGTCTAAATTTAGGCGTAATTATATACATTTCATATACATCAAGATTGGTTCCCCGAAAAGAAATTGTGAACCCATCTGAAACGAAATTCTGCCTACAAGAAATAGTTGTTAAAACTAAATACAAGACACAGACAGTCTGCAGATGACCTTGAGTTTGATATGTCAGATATTGTTGCCCTTAAATATTGCCCAATTGTATCTAGTGAAGTAGAACGAGTTTTTCCAAGTGTAAAAACATTCTTTACGAAAACAAAAGTAGTTTCAAGTTTCATAATTTAAGATAACTGGAAGCCTCTTGGCCAATTTTTAATCGGCATTGGAGACAAAATAAATAGGACCTGGAATGAAACAGGACGAAGTTAGCTTAAATGTTAATATATGAGCAAGCAGAGATTAGATAAGTCAAACCTAAGTGGGTAAAATTTTGGAATTTAAACCGAACTGGTACAATTTCAAAAACATGTTTACGTATGGAAGATCATTTATTATCAGAAAAAAAAACGCACTTTTGAAATATTACTTATTATTGTCAAAGGAAAGAAAGAAAATGTGTTAAGTATGTAATTACTACACTATATTTCCACACTTGAACGGAGTGGTTCGGAGACCACTTGACCAAAAACAGTAGGTCCAGTCCTTAGAAGCTCACAAGCTCATTTAGGACGTTATTAATGACACAATCAAACAACGCCACCATGTTTGGTACTCTATCGCTAAGAAGCAGTAGCATTTAAATTCTTAACACAATTTTTCTTTCATATACTCTGTTCACACCTTATGAAACTTAGAATTAGTGATGGAATGTGTAAATATTGAAAGTTAAGGCAGAAATTGATTTGGGGCTGAGGCCCAGCGTAAATTAATCCTTCCAGACCGTGGTTATTTTGGGAAAGGAATTGGAAAATAAAAACTTTTACATACACGTGAAGTGCAACATTGTGATTATAAATATCGACAGCGATTGAAGAAATATACTTTTCGACGTTACAGAACGCAGAACTTATAATGGTTATTGATTTTGACGTTGGTAAGACGACTGATTTGCTAAATTAACATAAAACGTGTTAAAGTCAGTGCAAAGTAATATGTAAATAAGGTTCTGCGGTGAAGTTACTCTTGAAGGCACAACTGATGATAGAAGGTGAAGTTATTTGTAAAACTAAATAAATGTATAGGCGTAAATACCTCGCAGTTGAACACACAAAATACAAGTAAAAAGGGACTGCAAATGAAATATATTGCTTATAGAAATAATGTTCCCTACATCTTTAGATCCTTGTATCACTCAGTTTGCATTTTATTTAGGCTTTTAGGCATCTAAGGCTCAGGCCGATGTCACTGAACGTGTGATTTCATAACCACAGACAAGTTTATATTAATAAACCATGCAGTTAGTCACTACTTGCTAATAAATAATTTGGCTGCACATAAGCAAAGTAAAATAAAATGGCATTGATTGGTTTCTGAGCAAGGTATAAAGAAATCAAGTAAATACCTATTGCTTCTTTACTAATATTATGTGCCTATTCCCTATAATAACCAAATATATATATATATATAGTTGGCAACATGGCGTCTCCTTAGCAGTACAATTCCGCTCTGTCCACTACCACCACCACTAGTCCCGTACCATTCCGCTCTGTACATTTTCTCTCTTACCAATTGAGAACGCTTTTGCGAAACGTTGCCGCTTTTCTATTGTGTTTGTAAAGTTCCTATACTCCTGTCTCGATATTCTGCTGTGGAAGTATCCTTTTTTTTCTACCTTTTTTTACCATCTTATATGTATAATATAAAATTTACAACAAATTGGAAGTTTTTCCTCTCAGTGAATTGTACACACATTTGAAGATTATGGATCCACTTTGTCCCTCACATCTGTCATAGAAATAGATGGTGACATTACTTCGGATTATGCATCTAATTCTTTAATCGTATTATAATCGGGACGGGCTTAAGCCACAGTGCTGTTACAGCCCATTAAATTCATTTTATCTTTATCTTCAATCGTATTATAAGTTAACTAGTGACTTTTTGTTTATCTTTTACTTACTTCTCATGGGCTTCTGTTTTCCAATTCGGAACATTTCCAGCCAACCGTTCGAATGTACGAATGTGTCGGTATGCCTATGTGTTCTTATGTAAATCTTTGTGTTCTTATGTACCTGATTATTTTTTTAATTGTATTTAAGGCCTTTAGGTAACTTTGGCTCAGTTCGAATGGATGAAATGGTGGAATGAACAAAATATAAGAAAACGGGAGAACTCCGAGAAAAACCATGCACACGATGTTGTCCATCTAAAAGCCCACATGCCATGAACTGGGAACGAACCGACGACCCCAAGCACCAGAGGTGAGTGCTCTACCAGTGAGTCACCGCCGCCCTGTACCTCATTAATGTACTCATGTAAATGTCCGTGTTTTGTAGACGAGCAGAAATAAAGACGACGATTGCATTACGTACATGATGCTTGGATAAATATTTTCTTGAATTTTATTTATGGCCTTTAGACATCTAAGGCTTAGGCCGGGATAGAGGAGGGGAAAGAATTGGGGAAGCTGTCGGTCAAGGCCTATGTTGAAGGTGCCACCCCGGCATTTACCTGGTGGGACTGAGGAAGTACATTGGAAAAAACAGTCAGGATGGTCGGCCGCTGGAATCGAACCCACGACGTCCGGAATAGAAATGCCAGCGCTTTGCAACTGAGTTACGGCGGCTCGGTTTGAATAAATAAATTATTGTCATTGTGATATCTCGTCGTTGGGCCTCGAAAAACCGTTCTGTGCAAAACGCAACTTTCCAGAAGAAACGAAAAACATGATCAGTGTTAATCATACATATGCGTGTGAAACGGTATAATTTGTTTAATGATAGAGATTTATATGCTGTACACTTCGCATATAAGTTGTCTTGTAATGTTTTCGAAAAGGTTGTACGTGCTGCTTTCTCACAGAGTTGATTTAGAGGGTTATTCGGATGTTGCTGTACACAGCAGTTTGTCATTTTTTTTTTTTTTAACAACAGCGAAACTACTAGGTATTTAAGTATCAAATTTTAAGATACGATTCTCAATGATCTTCTGGTTCTTTTGCACTTTATATCTAATTGTTTACCAAAATGTCACATAATGGTTTTTCGATGCGCAGCGACTAAGGAAGATTTCTAGTTGGTATATTTATGTGGTAATTATAAATAATAATACACTGCTAATGAAGAAGGATATTCTGATATATGAATGTCTAAATATGAATTATGTACGGAATATCTTACGAATATGGGATCAAGTATTAGTGATTCAAATAAATGCATTTACATTGTCCGTCGATATTGAATGTTTCTTGCCCAAATTATTCTTTCTATCACTAATAAAGTAGTGGTTCATATGCATAAGCAGAGTACTGGTACTGTATATGCCAGTATCATATTTACCGTGTTTTGTTATCCACACAATCAAACGTATTCTAACCTAATTTCAGATAATAATTTACTTTAACCTAAGATTTAAATAATTAATACCAACATCACTTTATTTGTTGCTACTAAAAGTAAATACCCGCTCTGCTAACACCGAATGTCACCGGCTTGCATTTATATTATTTACAGGCTTACCTGTACAATTCGTTAATAAACAGTAATAAATATGATGCTATCGAACTTCCTTAGTGATGATATCCAAATCAAGTTTTTCACTATATTAACACTAGGATAAATAAAAGCTAACGAAAGAGTAGAGAGCAGTAACTCTAGCTGTGTGCATTACTAGTTACCACCTGAGAAAGTTCTATCGTACACATAAAGTAACTTTTTGTGTCAACTTATTTTTAAACACCATTTCTGGGTAGGTTATTTATATTGAAAGCGAATACTTACGCAAACTAAAGCTCTTTCCCTGTTGAATTTTTTCGTCCTTAAGAAACCAAGAAGAAATGCATCATCTAATCTTGAATATAAGTTTTCTATATCTGAAATACAAGAGGTTTAGAATTATGAATGACAGAAAACAGAAATGAACAGCATGCTTTCAAATTCGATAATTCATTGCTCCAACATATATAATTTTCTACTGTTAATTATGAAAACGAACAGAACATTATTACTATCGCCCGGAACTCGCTTCAAATTATTCAGATAAAGCGTGGTTCAATTGTAAATTATGATATACACGTGAAATTTCGTTCGTGTCATCTGTGTCGTGATTTTTCTCCATGTATTTCTGTTTCTATTTTGTTTCTGTTTGATGTACTTATATATGGATTACAGTACCGGTAGTGGAATCAAATTACATATTCAATCCTTTTTTTTTTTTCATAAACTACCGGGTGATTCAAAAGTCCCGGTATATTGCAGATACTTGTGGATCGGAAACCTTGTGAGATACGGTAGTTCTGTTTGTTACGAATTTATGGCTATCCCTGAAAGATTATTTGGTCATGTATGATTTTTTTTATTTATTTGTTTCATTGATTATACATGAGAAATTTCGAAAAGTTTATGTTTTATTACTAATACACGTTGTAAGTGAATGAAAATGGCTACCCTAAAGGAGATAAACACCATCCGGCATTCCTTTGTTCCTTTTTACATAATCGCTAGAGAGCAACATTACTGGGTTTAATTTTAGGAAGGCTAATTTCGAACAAATGTATATTGAATTGCCGAGATTAAACTGGAACCAACTTTCCCATTTCAATGATGTAAATAAAGCATTAAGTCAATTCTATGAATTGATTTACACTACTATGAGCATACATATTCCCCGTAAGAAATGTAATAGTAATAAATATCAGTCTTGCTTCACTTATAACGTAATTCAGAAGCTTAAATTTAAGACATATGTGAAGACATAGGAAAATGAAAACTGGTGTAGACGTTGCTTTCATCGAGATAATTTTCGTAGATTACGTAAGGAGAGCTAAAATCAGAAACTTCATTAGCATATAATTCATTAGCATTGAAGGCTCAGAATACAGTATTAATAAAGACCCGAGGCAATTTTGGAATTTTGTTAAAAATAAGACAAAACATCTCTCAAATACTTCCTTGAAATACAGAAGAACTAGAAAGTAACAGGGAAGTATCTAGGTTTTTTGCACATTATTTTCAATCTGTATTTAAAACTATATCACCCCACTACAAGTCTGAAATTTTGGCAGACAACCCTAGATGTGTCAGACAACACGTTTCAAATAAAAGAAATTAATGAAAGAAATTTAGGAAGCAATCAAAATGTTAAAACCTAAGGTATCTTGCGGGCCGGACGAAATTCCACCTTGTATAATAAAAGGTTGTGCTGAGATTCTTAAATACCCACTATATATTTTATTAAATCTATCTGTAAAAACTTGTGTATTCCCTGACAAATGGAAGGAAAGTTTAATTTGTCCTATTCCAAAATCCGGGAATACGAAAGACGTGAAAAACTTTAGACCAATAGCTATTTTATCATCGTTTGGAAATGTATATGACTGTTAGAAATAGGCGAATACTGAATCATGTAAACTCCATTCTTTCACTATATCAGCACGGATTTTTAAAAAATAAGTAAACTTCAACGAACTTAACCATTGTAACCGACTTCATTGCAACTGAGCTAGATAAAGGAGGCCAAGTAGACGTCATATACACTGATTTCAGTAAAGCATTTGATTTGGTTGATCACGATGTTTTGCTAAGTAAACTTGAGTTTTTCAGTTTTTCTACGGAAACATTAAAATTATTAACATCGTATTTACGTAAACGTAAACAGGCGATAATTTTAAAAGGATATATTTCTGAATATTTTGAGACATTGTCCGGAGTACCACAAGGTTCAACCCTCGGCCCTTTATTATTTCATTTAGTTATTAATGATATATCTGAGAGTATCGAGAACTCCCATATTCTGTTACTCGCGGATGACCTGAAATTATATGCTAGAATTGAATCAGTTGAGTACAGTGCCAAACTACAAAAAGACTTGGATAATGTCAAAGAGTGGTGCGACAGGAATAAATTTGTAATTTAATAATAAAAAAAAAATGCAATGCCCTATCATTTACAAGGAAAGAAAAGTATGTTGAGTATAACTACTCGATTGATGGAGTAAATCTATCGAAAGCTAAAACGGTTAAAGATCTTGGAGTTGTTTTCGATCCAAAATTAAACTTCGGGCGTCACATTGAAATGATCACTAACAATACGTACAGGAATCTTGGGCATATTTACCGTTTTAGTAAAGATTTCCGTCTCGAATGTACACTTCTATAATTGTATTACTCTTACGTGAGATCTCAGCTAGAATACTTCTGTATTGTATGGACTCCGAACACTCAGAAGTAATAGAGAAAATCCAGTGCAAAATTTTGAAATTATTAATGTATAGAAAAAGTATATTATATCCGGCCTACATGTCATACAGAGAATTAGTGAGCAATTTTAATATACAAACTTTGAAACAAAGAAGGCTTCTAAACGATTTAATATTTCTGGACAAATTAATACAAAATCAAATTGATTGTATTGATTTAATTTCAAAAATTTTCATTCAAGTCCCTAACACTAAAACAAGATTGGATAATATTGGAACATTCTATTGCAAAAAGCAAAGGACTGAAATTCTATATAATCTCCAATTTGGAGAATAAGTTCTTTCTACAACAAAATTGAACCGAAAGTTAATGTAGATATATTTGGAATGACTTACAAAGAATTTAAAAGAACTGCAGGTGAAGTAATATGATTGTTTCTTGTATCTGTAATTACTACCATGTACAAGCAAGCACTGTAATTGCCTGTTGTGTTATGTGTTGAATAAATAGATAAATATGTGTCACCGATTACCGTGCAGCGACAATTTCGCCGAGAATACGGACAAAATCCTGAAGCTTTGGAGGAAAATAAATATCTTTGCGTAACGATTTTTCGTGTTCTATATTGCACCTAATGTACCTAAAAATGTTTTGTTTTCTGATCCCTAATAGCATAGACGTTTACATCAAGTATTCACCCGGCTGTTCTAAGGAAAGAGTGCCTGAAACATCTGCCTTAGAGAAGTCTAATGAATAATTACGTATAAATGAGAGACAGGAAAAATTTCTATTCGGATGCAACTTGTCTGCTTGGTTGTGTCCGTGGTTGTGGTACCGATGTTGAAGTTGGAGTTTTAAATGTTACTAAAGGAAGCATAAAGCAAGAAAATGCCAAAAACATAGTGTGTCTATGAAAGAGAGAGCACAGAAATTTACGATGAAGGGTTTTCTGTCAATATGCTAAATATACTAATGTGCAAAATTTTTAATTGCAGAGTTGACCATGTGCGACAGTATTCTAAGCTGAAAGATTGCAAAATTAAAGAGAACGTTGAAAAGAAGGAAAAGACCAGTCTTCGTGAAACTGAAGAAACAGAAACAAATGCAAAACAGCAGAAACTCAAGTTTGAATGGGTAAAAAGAAATAACCCCACCAAAAATACGATTTTTAAGATTATGAAAAACGATTTTATTGACTTCCTGTCTGCCGCTACGTATCAACCGAAACTCTTAGGTAAACTTCTGAAATAAGCTATGGTCATATATTTTTTTAAAAAAAATAGACCCACTTTCTTTGTACAGCATTCTACTATGAGGTCTATGGCAGAGCTACCTAGCGGATGGCTTCAAAATCACGTGCTCTGAACAAAAAATCCATTAGTTTTAGCGCAGCCAGAAATGAGGAAGCGTGATAAGTCTGTCTATTATGAGGTCTATGCCACTAGATTCGTAACGGTCCTTAGCAACTGTCAAGTGTGCTCCTGTCTTAAGACGAGCTTAGCTGGCCGAGTGGTTAGCACTCTCGCTTTCTGTGCGCGTGGTTACGCATTGAAGTCCCGTAGTGGTCTATTGAACAGAGTGGTTCGGAGTCCACTATATGAAAACATGTTGGTACGTCCTTAGCGCGATAGCTCAATAGGCGTTGCGTATGTGTCGTATAAGTCGCACTTTGATTGTGGAAACATGCAAGAAGATATCCTGAAACGCTCTTCATGCGCATGACATTGATTACTGTGATATGGCTTGGACTTCAACTACAAATATTGTTAAATACTTGTTGTGCTTATTTTACCTAGAAATGTGTATTTTGTTTATTTGCTAATGGAGTTTTCAGTTATTCTTCTACATTTAGAACCCTTTTTGCGTATTGTGAAAGTACAATAATTAGGGAAGGTTCCAAGGTATACATAAATAATTAAATTTTCGCATAAATATGAAGTCACCTAGGACCCATCCTTTGAGTATGTAATAACGCGCTCTTACCTTGAACTTCTTCTCTGAATTTATGCAGTTCCTCCAAAACCGTGTTGGGATTCTCACCAAGTTCTTCTTGAGCCTTGATCTTATATTCTTCAGGAAGATAATAATCGTACTCTTTCC
>JAGDQP010059253.1:0-12410 GCA_022664845.1 Lepisma saccharinum | reverse complement strand
AGTAACCATGACGCATTATGAACCACTCTCTGAGAAGATGAGAAATCGTCCTTTCAAGTTTAAAAAATAAAGTACATCCGTTAAATATCGAAATTTCATATCAAAAGATCACATTCTCTATCTAAGGCGAGAGCGTTTCGTTAAAATCCACTAGTTTCGATTGAAATTCTATAGTTTTCCCTAAAACCACTTTCTCATCGAAAAAGGGGGAGAAATTCCGCTCATCTAATTTCGTGTGTATACAGGGTGTCCCTAGAATAACGATGAAAACTTCGAGAGCTGATTATTTACATCAAAAAATGAAAAAGGTTTCTTTAAATCAACTCAAAATTACGCAGGCGCTCAAGGACAGAACGGCATTATCACAAATGACGTCATATCTCGACAAGTAATGACGTAAGCGGTGTCAATTTAGCAAATTACACCCGAAGTAGTTCCCAATACATCTGTTAAAGTTATGTTTATGAATGGCGAATACAGCGTAGATAGATGTATCGGGTACTACTTCGAGTTAGATTTACTGGTCTGACACCGCATACATCATTATGTGTCGAGTTATAACACCATTTGTGACGTAGGCGCCGTGACCTTGGGCGCCTATCTCCGCAACTATACATAATTTTGAGGTTTTTCAAAGGAACTTTTTAGTTTGGATTTAAGAAGTTTACGTAATTATTTACATACATTCTTGCTTTAATATACATTTTATCTTAGGAATAGTCAGCATGCATGCAACTCAAGTTGATATATCGACAAATGAAACACAGTACGTCTACATGTTTCCGTGTTTGCATACGGTGTAATGTCAATGTCTTTCCATCCTAATTGGAAGCATGATTTCTACGTGGCTGAAATTATAGTTTCCATTATTAGTGTAGTTGGGTCCTCATTAAAGTAATGATTACTTTCGCACACTTCGGAACGATTAAAGCTAGTACTTATCGCAATTTGGAGATTATTTGCCTAACCTGATGTAGTTAGGTGGAAACTTTGCTTTTGCCTATGCATATTAGCAGTTAACAAGTACTCGGAGATATATATCACGTTTTGAGCTTCTATTAGTGTGAATAATACTGTCCAACAGTTTTTTAAAAAATCAACCAGTGTTTGAGGTGAAATATGAGAACGTTTAAATCAATTATAACCAAGCGTGTTTATCCTGCAATTGTATAGAACCAACCTTTATTAGACGTTGATGCGGTTGCATACCAAACTGGGGATATGCAGGATTAATTTCACTTAAGATTTGACGCCAAAAATAGGATTAAAAATTAGACTAATATTTTATTTTACTATTAAGTGTGATGTCATTGGTTCGAGGTCGGGCTAATCGTAACTATACTCTAAAAAAATAATGAACTTAATTTGCACTTTTTAAGCACACAATTATTGAATTTCTTTTAGTTTTGCGCTCCAGTGTACACGAAATGCAGGGTATTTACACTGTTCTTCTGAAGTCGAATTTTAAACTATTTTTTACGCAGTTTGTTCATCTCAATTACTTACTAAACGCCTTTTCTACATATTTTGTACACTATGTGTTCTAATAAACTCCAGATAATCCACTTTCGAATGCAATTTCTCATAGCTCGAGTAGTGGCGAAGAGAAATGGAGGTGTCGAAACAGTTCTTGGTTCGTACGGACATTTTTCAGCTAACAAGAAATGCTGAAGCAATCACAGAAGTTCAGTTTAGCAGAATCTTTAACAAATTAGGCTATTGAGCATCTGAGACATCTACTGATGAGAAACAAAAGTTTTTTCTAGGTCAGGAGGATATGTGTACATGTTTTAGCATACAGGTTAATTCTCTGTATACGGTTCTCTATGCTTTTGGTTAGGTTTACTTGGAATCTGAAGCTTCAACTCAGTCCCCAACATTGATTGCTATCCCATATATTTAATGGTATAGTTCGGTCTGATTGAAGGCTTTTGTATAGTAATGTCACTCAGATTGTGTACATTAAATTAAAATTCTTTTCAGAAACATAATGTCAGAGTCTCTTCTGTCGGTTCTACAAATATAATGCGAATGAATATTAAACACACAAACGCAAAATACACAATAAGAAATTCTTTTGTGTCAAATATATATATTCAAGCAATATGACATTTTCAGATGGTACTCTCAGTGGATTTTTTTTAATGAAAGGAAAGAACTGTAGCTGGACAAAAGAACAAAAAGAGACAGATACATAAAAAGTATTGTAGATTGAACAGAACTTTTTTTAACTGCTCTTCCACCCACCTGAGAGACGTCGCCAATTTTATTTTCTCTTTATTCTGCGTGTTGAGGCCAAACGAATTTGTTATATTTTATCTCTGGACAACACAGAAATCAATGCGAAGTTTAACCACAAAGATATCAGTTCTTTGCTTGCCCCCACATCGTTAAGTGTTGCCACATAAGTGAAATTTATGAAGTAGTCAGTTTATCTTAGTAGTAGATTGTGTATGTGTTGTGTGTTGATGTGCCAATTTCTTTTTCACTGCAGAGCATGTGTGCCCCAAAGCACGCATTAAACATTAAAAATGTTAGCGTCTTTTGAGGGAAGATGTTTATCGGGGAAAGATGGCTACAGTATTGTAATTCCATAGCTACGACCCCAGATGGAAATTTTTCTTGGTGTGAAAGGACTAGTCAGTACACTTCTGGAGGTGCTGTAGTGAATGTTAGGTTTTCTGTTACGTGCAGACGAAGCAAGTCCTTTGAATCAAAATACCTCTTTTCTCTATCTAAAAATAGTTTCCTCTAAAACAATATTATAGTCCATAAACAGTTTAGGATCGGGATAAACTCCATGATAGAGGAGAAAATGCACTTGAGTCGGGTATTTCTGACTGAGAAGTACTTGCTTAGACGGACTACAAGGAAGTCATATGTGTGTCGAGAAACAGATTAACTGGCGCCTTACCCTGAAGGTTGGGGAAAAGATGGATTGCATAAAATAAGACTGTTTTCATTGTTTTCTGGCTGCCTAGAGACTCATTTCTACGAACTTTTATTCTTGAATAAAGTGTAGCCATAAAAGATATGTCTAATTTGTATGCTATACGTACATGGTTGATAGAATTTAAATGCAAATTTATGGTCTTCAGCTGACTATGATTGAGGCCAGAATAGAAGTGAGGTGAGGATGTAAGAAAGAAGTTCACTAGGGCCTATTCTCGAAGCACCATCCCAGCATTAACCTTGTGTTACTGAGGAAATCCTGGATAAACCTCAGTCAGGATGGCCGCAGCGGAGATCGAACCTAAGATGTATCGAATCCGAAGCCAGCGCTCTACTAACTGGTCTACGGCTGCTCAGTGTATGTTTAATGGAATATATGCCTTATGTTAAAGAACATATTTTGTTACTTCACACAAAACAGTCATTGCTGCATTAAATTAATATATCATTCACTATCGCATAAGGAAGACAAATCTGTACTTTCAAGCAGATATCGTCAAGATGATACTGTTACAAATATCTTCTGAAGTGGTCGAAATACTTTCATCTGTTCATGTATTTTAGTCATGTTATAGGTAATTTAGCCATGAAGCCTCTAATAATTTCGTTATTATGGTCTTAATTATAATATATTAGGCATTTTCTCCCAAAATGAGTGGGCATCTTACACTGATATGAGGGGTAAGTTACACACTTTGATATGTCAGTTCAAGGGCCCATATATCTGTAGTGTATACATGTTGTAGCTTCATATACTTCCGTCAATACGAGCATGAAAGTTCAAAATATATTTGAGCAAAATTTTGCTTTTCTGTTTCTTGTAATTACTCCACAATGGCTCCTAGACCAAAATGTGTGACATCTTCCCTTAATCCACTATAATAGAATTATTATTTTCAATCTGAATTTATTTTAAGGCCTTTACGTAACGGTGGCTCAGGCCGAATAGGTAATGATGGGATAAATTCGTGGAATAAAGAAAGTGGGAAGAAACGGATTGAACCGAGGACCCCACGCACCAGGGGTGACCGCTCTACCAATGAGCTACAGCGGTCGCAAGTTGATGTCGAAACAACATTGGTAAAATATTGATAGAAGAACAATCCTAGTACAATCATAAAATTCTAAAATGTCGTGAAAATATATTATAAAACATCTCCACATTTTGCAGGTTAAGACCTGGCAATACTGACTTGCTATCTTCTCTTTTTTATCATTGGCATTTCGTGACACTTGCCAACGTGTCACAAATGAAATAATCTCTAGTACAGAAAAGAGAAAAGGTAAAACGGAAATAATATGTATGCACGTGCCTTTTTTGTTTTTTTTTTCTGTAAATAAATGGCAGAAATGAGAATAAAAGAAGCCACACAATTGGTGTGCCAGATAACATCCATCATATGATCTAGATTTAACTCCCACTCTTTTGCTCTTTTTATCCTCATTATTACTATCACCTTTAAAACATCTAGAAGACATACAGAGAAGATGGAAACACACGGAATTCCAATTAGTACAAGTTCTTTTATATATTTGTGTGAAATAAAAGATTTATATTCGTGAAATGTGGTTGATATAGAACACAATGTGACTTGAAGTGTACGTATATGAGGAGGGAGTGTGAAGGGAAATCGGAAACCATTTTAACTACTACATCAAAAGCGATAACATATGCCAAGTTTCCCGCCATAATCTCTATTTTATCGACAAGACCAAAGAAAAAAAAGAGCGAGAGAGAAAGAGACACACATACAAACATACATGTAATAAAATATTCATAACAATGGGAAAATAAGGTAAAGCAAAAGAAATAAGAGACAGTGGACAGGGTATAACTCATCAGTAATATTTTTTTTCTTTTCGTGTCAGCTGCACCCCTACGCCCTGGCGCCACCTTTTCGTTGGTTCTCACACTGTCTTTCTTGTATGATTATTATTATTATTACAATGAAACATTTTCTTTTATCTGTAAAGAATGTGACAAATTGTATGTGTACTGTGGATGAAGTGACCTTTGGGTCAAAAGATGTTTAATTTAATTATGGGAGTCATTCAAAATTAGAGCTGAAACCAGGTCAGTTTTGATGACCCAAGTAATTCGACCTGACTCGAACATAAGTGACACGAATAACTTGGTCCGAAACCTGACCCGAATGATCTGATTGACCTGGTGATCTGTTTCAACTCTGCCCAAAACTTCGCTTGTTTTCTATCTCCTACATTTTCGAGTCAACATTCATTTGTAAAAATAATCTATTACACATTCAGGTTCATAAAAAGTGTCCGATCAAAAATGTTCCAAGTCTAAGAAGTTGGCAACACTGTAACGAGACCTGTTTAAACAAATAAAAACTATTCGTGTAGCTTTTCGGACTATAAACATTTTCTTAAAGACGGTGTTCTGTGGATCTCAATGTACAATCGAATCCATATACAAAACGTGGCCGAAACTTTGATATTCTTGCAACCCTGAACTAATATTCGAAGTAAATACAACATATATGAGGTTCATTTAAAATATATAGCAGGATGACTTGGGTTCTATGCCTGCTCCTGCCAAACGTCTTCTCTTATGCCATGAGAACCGTCTATAATACATTCTTCTCTCATAAACCCCGTTGTTTCACAACTGTACACATTTATAGTTCACTCATTTTAGTGAACCGATGATGGTTTGCTATTCCTTTCCATCATATGAAGATGATGGGGCCTACAGTTTAATTACAGTGTGAAGAGTGAAATTACTCATCGAGCGGGGACACTCTTAGTAATAGGGTGTTCTACCTGCTTTCATTTTTTAAGCTACAAGTAAAAAAAAAAGGAGTAAAGGAGCTTCTTGATTCATTTGTAAGTCTATATTTTACAACAGCTGAGTAAAAATGTCAGAAATGTAAAATTTCAGTTTTTAAAATAATTAAAAGTAGCCTTGGAACACAGAAACGGGTTTCAAAATCAGTGGCGGATGCAGGATTTTCGTGAGGGGTGTCGCAGGTGGAATGATCTAGGGATATTTTCGCTATTTTCCCATTAAGTGAAATTTTTTAACTATAAATGTATAATATTTCCCCTCATAATACTACGTTTACCATGGAATATGACACTGGTATTTCCAAAAAAATGATATTTTTAACATTAGATATGTCCGGAAACAAATCGAAGTTTTTTTTTTCCTTAGAAAAATTGTTGAAATAATGCTATAGAAAATAAAGTGTTTTCCCTTAGAGAAGCGTGCCCCCACCCCTCCCCACCTTTCTCGGTTCACTATTTAAAAATTAATGTAGCACCTCTCACTATATTGATTTCTAAATTCTTGTATTTGTAATGAATAGAATTCAATTAGAGTGGTGGAATTTTGATCTATATACAATATTCAGTACTCTTAGTCTGATATCTCACAGTACGGGGTGCTAAAATCGTCATTAAATTATTCACACATCTGTTCATCTGCTGGATCGAAGGAAAAGCTTGAAATCATTTTCTGAGATAACTTTATTTTCCTACGGTGGAATTTGAGACAAAATACATTTCCTAAGCAAAGAATTTTCAACACGAACAAGATTTTTGGGTAAAATATGTAGGCCTACATGAAGAAATCATATTATGTACGTTAATCTATTATGGATCGTACATTCTACAGACCACGAAATTACCTTCTGAACACGCACATTGCCGTTCAATGTCCTCCACTGGTCAATACTCAAAAGGAATAGCCACTGACCTAGATACTTAATCATACTGCATCAACAGTAAATTTTTATTAAAAATATCATTCAAATTTTAAATTATAATATACACACACATATATATATATATATATACACCTGAGCTTCTTAAAGCCGAGACGAAAGAAACAAAGAAACAGCGTGACACGCAACTTGCCTTTAACTCTTCCCCTTGGTGTTCCTCCTTCCGGGTAAGCAGGTGGCGTTGGTTGTCGTCGATTACCAACAGCTTCTTTTGCGAGTCCTGCTTCCCTGTCCGGAAGCTCTTCTTTAATCACTTTGGGTTCCATTGACTGAAACAAAGAAGGAAACATCACACACTTTGTTTTCTCTGGTTCTCCATACACTCACTACGTAAGCACTCACTATTTAACAATCACTTACATACGCCTCAGCACTAGCGCAAGTCGTCACACGATATCAAACCTGATAAAATCACTGGCAATGAAACTCAGGTACAAAATGACTTAACAACTTCTGCAACAAACATTACTGGTTGGAAGCTCCTTTCAATTGCTATCATTAAAATCACTCATATACGTAAACACAACACTTAAAAGGATACGTTTCTTTCCGCGTATTGAAGTCACCGAGACACCTGCTTGGACAATGAAAAGAACTCAAGTAATGTTATCACCACCGTGTATAAACCACAACTGTGTTGCTAAGAAGTATATAAAACGATTAAGTTGTTTCAAATCCGTGCTTCGAAAGCACCCCCTGTTGATAATTACACATTGACAACAAAGTCTCAAAGGTAGAGAGATCTTTTCGCTTCAGAAAAAGAAACTATCCTGACCTTGGAGAATCAACGTGTCTCATAAATCATTCTTTGGCTTCGAGACGAAGAAAAACTATTTTGCGTAAGGAGAGGGCTACTGCCAACTGTGACACAAGAGGCGAGACAAGTTCGCTTACTAAACTTACTCACACACACATGCACAATGCACAGTCACTCTTGGGGTGAACGGCAGCCGCCAATCCAGATGGCCAGGTGGCCCAGCATTGATGTCACCTTCCCCTCTCCCCGAAATTTTATTAAAAAGCCAACGAGGGATTTCCCTGCCAAAGGGTGGGAGAGTTGCAAAAGCGGTAGAGGGAAGGCTGGCCAATCTGTCTGCTTTAACCCTAATGTACCGAGTGATGTTTACAAGACATTCTGAAGGACAGTCGTGCGTTAAAATGTCTTTAGTACTTTGACCTGACACTGAAGACTTTTTTATTTACTGTCTTCGGAGTATACAATCGTGCCCTTACAGGTAGAATCAACACGATAAATACTTTGGAAAGATCACATGTATTATAAGTGCAGCCTGCTATTAACTCAAAACTAGCATCTAATACTGTTTATGTGTATTTGTAAATACAGAATTATGATGTTTTATTTGATAAAATGAGAATGATAACGTTTCCCACTTATATTCCTCTATGCGAGTAAGTGTATTTTAAAAAAGTTTGGCCATATGAATCACTTCTTACACCGTACAGTGCTTTCAAACTTTTCACTGAGGGACAAGTTTGTAGGCCAGCTGCATAAAACGTTTTATTCCCGACTAAATTAATCCAATAATTAATATATGAGTCATAGATAATATAATTAAAGATGGCGAATTGCCTATCATTCATCTCCTTCCATGCCACCTGGTGTCAGTCAAGCCTAACTAGGAATAAAACAATACTAATAAGGTCAGCTTTTCATGCAGGCGCTCGCTGCGTACTTTGCTTGCGATTTGGTTGAATAGCCAATTGAAACACGTGTTTAAGTGCGTGTTCTACGTGTAAGGGTTCATTTTCAAACCCGCTTGCGTTGCTTGCGATTTGGGTGAATAACCAATTGAAACACGTGTTAAACACATAATAAAACTACACCACGAAACACCACGTGCTTCAATTGGCGATACTCACCCAAATCGCAAGCAAGCGGGCTTGAAAATGAGCCCGAACACGAGTTTCTGTTGGCTGCTTATAGAAATCGCAAGCAAAACACGAGGCAAGCGCCTGGAAGGAAAGTCAGCGTAAGTCATGTGCAATACCTACACTATTATTTTATTGCGGACGAGTACAATGTGAAGTATCATATGTTTAATTGGCACTCCATGTTTCTTCCATTTTCTTTAATCGGATGTAGGATTACAATAACTCAATTATTTCATTCTAGTTTCGCTGGACTAACATCAGGTGGCAGGAAAAGTGGAAAGAATAGGGTATTGCAACTATAATTATTTTATCCCTGACCTGTAGATTTAATTCGGGGCTAGAATCGTACACGTGCACAGTGTCGGTGCCATGAACCCCCTAGCACCAGAAAAAAATCGTTAAACATCGATAGAGGCGATTCAGTGCCACACACACAAAATAAAAGACAACACTCATTTTTCAGACAATGGAATTATTATTATTATTTTGTATTTACAGGAATAAAACCAAAATGATGTTGAAAAGTAAGGGCTGATTTTCATGAAAGGTTGCGTTGCTTACGATCAGGGTGAGTAGCCAATTGAAACACGTGTTTTAAGGCCTCCTATGACGTGTTCTACGTGTAACACGTATTTCAATTGATTATTCACTCAAATCGCAAGCAACGCAAACTTTCATGAAAATCAGCCTTAAGTTTATGAGACTTGGTAATGAGAAGTGTCGGTTTTAACTCAACATTGTATTTTATAGGCGGAAGAAAACCAGTCGGGAGGGATACCCCTTATTATTAATTCTCAGGTATGCTGCAAGCCGAAAGGTGTGTGAGTCTCTTACTAACCTTCCCTAATTACTTTTCAACTGGGATCCCCACTAATTACATCCTGTGCACGTCTATAGTCAGAATTAGTACTTACCCTTAATTTTGTACGTGTAGACCAGAGAGTAGTGCAATGTGTCATTCAAAAACTAGAAATGTATCAAATATCTCCAACGGTAATTAAACGTTACGTATCATCCACATACCAGAAAATGACGCTATTTGATTTTATATTTAAAAGGTCAATATTTTGGCATGATCAATCTCCTCGAGATCGATCCTTCACTAACGTGCTGCTATCGAATAGTACTCAGTATTAATGTAAGTTAATAGTTATTACATATATGGTATGAACGGAACTGAAGGAACCATTAAAAAATAGGAGTGAGTTTTGCTAGATCGATGATCAAAATAGTAACTGCTGTGGCCTTTATGATACTTTTGGAATGATGAAACTGAACTCGGAGTGGTATGAGAAAGGACAGTATCTGGTCCACAACGGGGGTTGAGGAGCTTCTGGACTGGAGAGGACCATATGGGAGGACAGTCATTGTCCCCTGTTTCTGTCTCTTCTGATCTCCCTCTCCCCCTCCCCGTACCTCTATTCTTCTCATCCTACCGGTCTCGTTTTGGATCTTTCCTTTTTGGACGATCCACTTGCAATGCCGGTTCTCCCAGTGTGTGCTGGCTGCCTGCGGCGGCAGCTGTTCCCCATAACCGACATTTGTGAATATCATTACCCATGCACAGTAGTGCGCTAGCAAGACAGACTGTACGTGTGTGTGTGTGTGTGTGAGTGAGTAAGAGCGAGACAGGGTGGTGGGTCTCTTTAGTTTTTCCATTTCTCTTTCTTCTTTTTTTTATTTTAAATCAAGGAAATCGGACAATATCCAATATGCGGCAGTGGGTCGGTCGCAGATGTGTCGGCAGCTGGAGCCACCTCAGAAGATTGAAGAATTCCCCCCTTTCCCCCTCCTGCCCATCAATACTTTGGGGGAAAGAGTAGCGCGCGCGAAAGAGAGGGCAAAACCTTCCTGCTCTCTCTTCTAAATCCTTCAGCAGAGAGTAGAGTAGAAATTAGACGGGGAGGACCAACAACTTGTCCAACTTCATGCAGAGAAGTCCTCATAGAGGAGACCAGCTGTGACAAAAACGAAATAAATTTTGTTACTCCCAAAATCTGATCCCCCCCTCCCCCCCCTCTCTACACGTACCGCCTTCATACTTCTGAAGAACTTTTTTTTAAAAAAAAAGAAGAAGAAGGAAAAGATGTTAAAGTCTAGATATAAGGATTTTCATATTCGAGAAGTACTAAAGCTAAAACACATTCAATTTTGGGTAAAAATCTTGTCCTTTTCTAACAAGTTCTCTTGATTGTATATGGGGCAAAAGGAAATGAGCATTTCTTAAAAGAAGAAAAAGAAAATTTAGTTATAGCTGTTTTATCTTCTGTGGTTAACTTTGTTTACTTTCTTGCTGGTAATATTGTCTTTTTTTTTCATAACTATTTGGAGTGGTTTCTGTTATGAATAGAACTCATGTGGAAATACTTCTGGTGCGAATAGTTCACTCTTGCGTAGCTTGAACTATAAGTAACACCGAGAAGCGCTCAATCCAGCATCTGAAGCTTGGTCTTGTAACTAACGCATCGGAAAGCTGATCCGAAGGTCCCAGGTTCGAATCCTGGCGTCGGTTTTTTCACATATTATTTGAAAAGAAATTTAAAGTTTTTTTAAATGTAAATACATAAAATGAAATTTATTAAAAGTTGTAATTTATAATTTTAAAATAGACCACTAAAAACTAGGATGTATATAAATCCACCAGGCCACCGCGAGGTGTGCAAGGGGGCCACGGTGCGTAGCGAAGGGAGCTAGGCGGCGTTAGCCGCGGGGGATGGGGGCGCATCTCTCGGTTAGCGGTGGGCATACGCAAAAGTGCTGTTAACTTAAGACTGCTGTGCTGTACCGGAAGCATTTCTTTCTCTCCTTTAAAAGAACCCAATCCAAATAGTTCTGAAAAAATATTGCTTCTTACTGAGCTAATTTTTGTTGACGATACTTGCGTGTAATATTTATAGAACTAATAGGTCGCTTCATACCGGATGTCATTACATTATCCATGGATATTAGAATTAGAGGATGGGCCAAAATTGAAAAGCCTAAATTCGAATGTACCAACGTTCATATGTAGCCTACAACCAGAATTTTAAAAAATGGAAAAGATTTAATTAAAATGAAAGTAATCAGCTTGTAAAATTGTGGTTCTACTCCTTTTGTGTTGCTTAACTAACAACATATATTTAAAGAAATTGGTATATCAATATTTAAATTATGTGTAGAGATTTCTTGTAAATTCTCGCTGTATACATTAAGATGGCAGACTGATGTTGTTGCGTTCGGATTCAGTTGTTTTTATTTTGACCTATCCTCTAATTCTAATATTCTTGGATAAGTCGGTGATGTCACGTGTGAGGCAACCTGTTAGTTAATTCTATAAATTTTGGTATGTGCGAATATTACTAATTCTGTACACTTAAACATTCCAGCCATTTTCCAGGAAGAAGTCAGACAACGTTACTAAATCACTAACGTTTCAGTTTCGCATATTCATATTAGCATTTTTATTATTTGACTATAATTCAGTCATAATTATTTTCGCTTGTTAAATATATTCATCCATGTTGTTCTCCATAGTGTCCCAAAGAAGTTGAACGACAAAAATATCCAGAAATTTGTGGAAATTGTTTGTTTAACTAATCTTGAAATACTAAATGTTTATAATTTCCGTCCGTAAGAGTGGAAATTTTCATGTACCTATATTCTCTGGTTTGTTTAATTTCTTTTTAGTAAAAATGGCTGAAAAATTTAATAGTTCAATAAATAATATAATTGTGTTTTGTAGACAATAACTATGTGAAAACGATTGTAGCTTAGAGAAGATGTTAATATATTGAAAAGGTTAAGTAAAACCTTTGAATGTGCACTACGAAGGCAATAAAA
>JAGDQP010059252.1:0-12410 GCA_022664845.1 Lepisma saccharinum | reverse complement strand
AAAAAAAAACTGAATAAATCCTGAAATACATGCACTAACTTTTGCCGCTGTCACATGTTTTTACAAATACGTTCATTATTATGAAATATGATATTTTTCAACTTAGCCCCCACTAAAATCTAGAATAAATCCTAAGGTTGTGTAACACTGACGCTATTATTTAGTGAGTTTCAATGAATTAACGTTGGACAAACGGTTGTCGCTTGCCACATGTTTTTACGTCCACTAGTATGGAATTTGATATTTCTGAAATTGACTCCCTACTAAAAACCTTGAATAAATTCTAAATTATGATATCACTAACGTAAGTGTTTAGTGCGTCTTAGTGCACTAACAATGCACTAAAGATTATCGCTTGCCACATATTTGTACTTCGTTAGTATGGGATTTGATAGTTTTCAAATTAATCTAGCATCTAAAGCCTAGAATAAGTCCTAAAGTAGGGTAACATTAATTTTAGTGCTTAATGCGTTTTAGTTCACTAACGATATACACACAATTGCCACGTTCTAATGTTTTTACGTCCATTGGTATTTAATTTGATATTTCTGACGTTATTCTCCACAGAAAATCAAGAATAAATCCTAAATTACTGTAAGAACAACGTTCGGTTTATTACGTTTAAATGCACTAACGTTGCATTAATGATTGTCGTGTGTTCCATGTTTTACATCCATTACTATGGAATTTTATATTTCTGAAGCCCCCACTAAAATACGGAATAAATCCTTATGTTTGTACAAGTATGTTCATTATTATTTAAATTGATATTATTCAATTTAGGGCCCCAACAAAAATCTAGAATAACTCATAAGGTTTGGTAGCACTAATGTTAGTGCTTAGTGCGTTGTAGTACATTAACGACACACTAACAAATGCCAGTTTACCAATGTTTTACGTCCATTAATATGAAATTTTATATTTCTGAAATTGACCTCCAATTTAAAAACGAAAATAAATTCTAAATTACGATGGCATTAATGTTACTGATTAGTGCATTTTAGTGCATTAACGACGGACTAATGTTTGCAACTTCCCCAATGGTTTATGTCCATTAATATTAAATTTTATATTTCTGAAATTAGCCCACACTAAAAACCGTGGATAAATTCTAAATTATGATAGGACTAACGTCAATGCTTAGTGCGTGTTAGTACGCAAGCGATAAACTAAAAATTGCCTCTTGCCGCATATTTATACATCCATTACTACCAAATTTATTTCTGAAGTGGCCCTCACCACTAAAAATCTTGAGTAAATCCTAAATTACGACAGCAAAACGTTAGTGTTTACTGCGCTTTAGTGCACTAACGTTGTACTATTCTTTCCTCTTGAAACAGATTTGCGGCGTCTTGCCCGTTCTGTTTCATTACGTTTTGTTGCTTCTTGTCGTTCGTTGAGTGACTTGGCCTTAAGGAGGAAGAACATTTTCCGTTGTTGAATTCTAAATTAAATTCTGAAATAAATGTAAAATTCATGATTTTAACTGACAGAAGTATAAATCATATTTCTAACTTCGCGTAATTTGTGCGATGGATAAATTGTGCTGCTTAAGTGATTCGGGTTCGATTCAAAATGAACAGCACGTTTAAAACAGGTAAGAGTAATCAATAGTTATATTTCTGATAACAACTACGGAGACACATGTCTAATCCGTCCTAAGCTTTATGTTTTCCGAGAATAAAAGCTTCGGCTGTTGGGGATGTCCGGCATTTGACACCATAGAGTTTGTGATCATGTGGGACAATTAAGGATTGAACATTTATTGCAAGAAATAATATTATAACAATCCCAATTTAAAGTAAAGCTAATAATCAAAGGTTAAACGTCCTTGCATAGGCCTTGCACAGTTAACTTATTATAATTGTTAAAATAATGTATCTTGCCATTGAATTCTGTGGAACATATTGTTTTTTTAATTGCCCAATACTAACTAGATGATTTTTGCGCCTAGTTCCTGTGATGGGATACATGTAATCGCCATCGTGGTTGAAGACAAAATTGTTAAGGAAGTCCTAGAACGAATTTGGTAAATTTTGGTTCATTAGGACGTTGGTAAAATTGATGAAAATGTGTGAATAATCTTGAAATTTAAATAACTTGGACATGAATTTTGGCAGAGGTTTGCCCGAAACTCTGTTCCGAGTGTGTATTAATTATTCTAGAGCTAATAGGCGGCTCTAAAGTGTATTTTTGTTTTGCTAGAATTGGAAATTGAAATTTATTCATTGTTTAAATAATGTTATAAATAATTGAATTATTAATCTGAAATTGACTGCTGAAGTATTTTACCTGGTACTTTTTTTAATATTTGAGTCGTCATGGGTTTGAGAAACGTTGTCTCAGAGTTTATGTTTCAATTTAATCGAGAAAGAAAATGGATTTTCTATGTGCATCATGATTTCACCTTCCGATGTGAGACCTGCACAGCAAGGAAGAATGATGAAATATTTAAATAACAATTATTAAGTCTGGGTGTTACATCCAGAATGAGTAATAATTATTTTAAATTAACATCCTGATTTTTAATACTGTATGCGAGTTATAATTCTTTGAGCATTAAATACAGATTTTTTTAAAGAACGGAAATTAAATAGGGAGGTAGCGTATCCACTGTAGCCTTTTGGCACGAAGCAAAGAAACGGTTATTTAATTGCCTTAACTCGTTTAAACTAAAAGATTAAATATATATTTTAAGTGAGAATGAAAATTTTAAGATACTAACAATGAACATTTGCTTTTCAGATACTGTGGTATGACGAATTCTTTTCACGCGACAAACACTGTTCAGAAATACATGTGAAAATAGATTATTTCACGTTTCCAAGATGTTTCCAGAAAATATAGAAAGAATATATTACTATCCTTCATACACCCATACTTGTCGTACTGTATGGAATCCAGGTGTGTGAATCTCAGTGAGTATAATAGAAAAAAAAACGAATTAACATCTTACAAAAGAAAGCTGTTAGATTAATCACAAATGCAGACTATCTAGCACACACAACACACTAAAGCTGTTAACGGTTTAAGATATATATAAATATAAAATAGTCTATCTAATTCATCATTTAGTATCTGGAAATACATATCTACTATCAGTGGACGTTTCACTTACCTTACATAAGATATCGGCAAGGGCATTAAAAAATGAAAATAGTCTTTCCTCGCCACCGCCTTAACTATAGTATTCGCAGTATCAGCTACAGAGCTACATTCGTTTAGATCAATATCCGAAAACAAATTAGAATAAAACTTATATACAATTTCAACATGCTCTAAAAAGGATACTACTGCAAAATATGAATAATGTTCTGAAAGAAATGATCATAAGCAATTTGTACAAAACCTCGTTTCCACTATTATTAGATTCATGTCTTCTCTTGATGCTTCGCTTGCTGTTATCATTCTTTTAGCTCTTATTTATAGTTTCTCTTTTGTGAATTTGGTATTTTGTTGTTTCCTATGTTTATTTTGTAATTATAAATCAATGATACTATTGTTCTTAAGATGTTCACAAGTTTCATTTGTTATCATGTTTTGCGTTGTGATTGTTTGTTTTTAGAATTATTTCTCCTTTCAACTGTAATAATATGTTATCAATACAATTAATATTGTTGTTAAGATGTATTATTTACATAATATGTTTTATGTGATTTGTGTTTGTTGGCCTACGTCAATAGGTATTTTTTTAGATTGTTATTTATTTTTAAACTTTGTAAAAATATTTAGGTAATTTTAGTGCTTTTGTATTGTACTTGTTAAACATTATATCTAGCACTAAACTATAATGTGCCACTTGTATGTGACATAAGCAAAGGGAGAATAAAAAAAAACGGATGAAACAATGAGTCTTCTTCAAGAGGGCTGAAATCTCTGTATCTTTGGTGGGGGGGGGGATTCAGATATTTTTTGTTGCCAGATAAGGGTCTAAGAAGGCATGTATGATACAAATCCAACTCTGATTTTGTAAAAATAATGTATATTCATAAAAAAGACACGGGCATGTATGAAGGCTTGCCCAGGCACAGCTATTACAGAATTTGACAACGTTTGTTTAACTTTAAAACATCACTAATCCATATTATGTTCTAACTAATAAGAAGAAAGTTTCTGGTGTTACTAGAAAACAAACTCAGGAAATAACAGAAATTAATGTTAGTCTATGCAGAGGAGTTATTCAGCTTTTCCAAATGTGGTTACTCTTTCCGTCCGGCTCACCCTTCCGCCGCACTACTGCTTTATTGGGCAAATATTGTGTTTCTTCTTTTAATTC
Source organism: Lepisma saccharinum (assembly GCA_022664845.1). Lineage (NCBI taxonomy): Eukaryota > Metazoa > Arthropoda > Insecta > Zygentoma > Lepismatidae > Lepisma > Lepisma saccharinum. Next base: position 8,134 of record JAGDQP010059252.1, on the reverse strand, counting down.
TCGGTTCTCGATCTCGACAGGCATGGTTCAAGAAGTTTTTGTCTCACCTCAGGGAGAAAAATAATATTTAGACAAGTTCAACAAAGAGGAAGAACATACTTATAACATGCAAAACGTGGACCAGTTCGAAATCTCTTGCCCTTTTATGATAACTTGGATACGTTAGATAAACTATTATATAAATAACTAGTACTCGATACACCTGTAAGGTAAGGGGCAACGAAAGAGTGACAACTAGTAAAAATGTATTTGAACAACCCCATACTACTCTCGAGAGAAATATTTTAGGCGCCTTGTTGTGTACAATAAATAGCACTCTGCGTGGTGTCTTGAAGCAATCCACAACGTGTCAGGCATAAAGAAACAGCATGGGAACTAAAGTGAATTGAACAACATTGGAACTGCTCACTTTAATTTCAAATTACGTGCGGAAGGTAAAATGTACTAAGACATAGCCAAGCTTGTTGGAAAGCCATGCTCTACTATTGAATACATGATGAAGAAACATAACACAGAACAATTATTGGCGATTCGTTCTGGTCAACTACGGAAACTAACTGCCAGGATGAAATCTACATTCTTCATTCTGTAAACAAAACTCAAAGAATTAGTGATAAAGATTTTGCTACTTCACTTGTGTAGGATACGCAAGTTAACGTTACAGATGTGTAGATGTGAACAAAAAAAATGATTCAGAAGATGTGTAGCTAGAAACAAAACACATATCTCAGAAGAAAGCAGAAGGAAGAGGTTCTAATTTTCAATAAATAAATAAATATGAGAGCCTGGAATTTCGGAAAAAGATTTTTTTTTCTAGGATGAGACGAAGATAAACTTATATTGTAGTGATGGATATCAGGATGTGTGGCGAAAGAAGAATGAACCTTCCAGAAAGCAGAACATTCCTTCAGCTGGCAAAAATGTTTGATATTCTGTTATGATTTGGAGTAGTGTGGCCAGTATTCATACCCTGGATACACATCTTCTAAATCCTTTTTTTTTCAATGAGTTTTGGATTGTTTGTGGTGTAACATTACCTTGCATATCCTGGGCGAGTAAAGTAGCCAAATCTTAAGCATTAAATCTTTGAGTTCTAATCTCAGAATGAAGAATGTAGGTTTCATTCCGGACAGTTAGTTGTCTTGGTTAGTCAGAACGAATTCTATTCCGCAAAAAGAAAAAATGTTTTTTTTTTATGTTTCTTTATGATGTATCCAACGGTAAAGCTTGATTTTACAACAAGCTTGGCTTTACTGACGCGGTGTGGATTGCTTTAATACACTACGTAGACTGTTCTTGTATAGAAAAGGATACCTACAACATTTAATCGGGGGTAGTATGAGGGTTGTCCAAATACTTTTTTTGCGATGAATGATGATGGTAATCCTCACTCTTTGTTTCTGCCCTTTACCTTACAGGTGTATCGAATAGTAGTTTATTCTATAGTATTCTATCTAAGGCATCCAAATTATCATAAAAGGCAGGAGATTTCGAAATGGGCCATGTTTCACGAGTGATATACTCTGTTCTTCCTCTTGTTGAACTTGTCCAAATACTTTTTACCCGCTGTGTATAGTTTGACTATCTATATGTTGTATTAGAAACTAAAAATTACGGAATTAACGGTAAACAATAATTACATCCAAACAGCAGTTTGAAGGATATATTTCCAAGTGCAAGTCTACCCCTACTTTTCGTAATACTTCTTGTCCCTAATTTTCTTGCATATATTTATTATTTTCTTAAAATATATTTGTACATGTGAAAATCACGATGAATGACCCTTAACCCCGCGGAACGCCAAGATAATTTCATCTTATGGAACGCTGAGATGAGTCATTTCGACCCATGTATATTTATCATATCAAATAAAGTACTTGTTCAAAATCAAGGTGTTTTAGAGTATTGTTGTATTCATTTATTGTATTTATTGCATTATATTGTATGCATTTATTGTATTGTATTTTTTCAAGTAGATACTGCAAAATAATGAAAAATATAGAAATAAACTAATACATCATAGTACCTTGTAACTATTTTCATGTCTGCACAAAAATAAAGGTGCCTTGAGTCTCTTACTTACTTACACATATAAAGTTATAAAACTACCAGAATCAAACTACCTTACTCTCCCACTCTCTCATGTAAAGCAAACCGTATATGTTGTATTCTAATTCTTGCAAATAAAGTGATTACATTACTGACACTATGCGGAGTACTTGTCGTTACCATTAAACCAGCAGCATCGTCCACGTTTATTCGCTCTTTGATTGAGGAATTATCAAGTGTAGATCGTTTGGAAAGAGACGTGTGATCATTAGAACCGAAAAATAGTTGTTATTTTAATAGGTCTATAAAATGACATTTAAAAATAGTTACACAAAACGCCAAGATTGGGTCAAATTGACTCATGCTTGATTATCGTAAGTTATTACGCAATAAATATATACATGGGTTTAACGTCATTTTCTACCATAAGATTTTTGGACACGTACGTGAAGAATACATATTATTTCACTCTTCCATTTAATGACTGATGGACAAAAAATAATATTTTGACTGTATGGGTCATTTATAACCCGATCTTGACATTCCAAGTGATAAACGACAGAAAATGCGTTTTCCATTTTTCTTTCATTCTTTCTTTTCTTACTAAATGGTCTTTAACGATATTACGCACGAAACTCCAGAAAGAACACAATGAATGCACGAATTAACTCCTTTAGCCAGGAGATTGTATTGTACGTAATGCAATTTCTATAAGTACTGTAGCACATACGTTTCAGGGTGGAATTTATCTATGAAATAGATTTCCCAATGGGAGCTAAGGTTAGCAGAGAGGGAAAACGAATGACCATGTACTATAGAAATAGGAGAACGGAGTTCACCTTATCATTTGCGCTCCCCGCATTGGGGGGCACACTTCAACTTTGAGGCCGGCCCGATGGCCGAGCGTTCTGCGGTGGTAGGCAATCGGCTCGAAGGTCTCGGGTTCGAGTCCCTGAGGGGCATGGGTGTGGAATGTAATACTTAACAGCTAAAGGCGACCCGTGACGGGCCGAAGTCCACAGTAACTAGATTGGCCCAAATAAAAAAATAAAGTTTACCAATGTTTTTCAACTTTGGGGGCCAGGGCCCATAAAGACCCCACCCCGGGTTCGGCGCCCTTCGTGTTCTTAAATTTGATTAAAATATTTAAATATAATGTAATAAGAATATTGGAAATAATAACTTGAATTGAAGTGGAATTTAATTATGGACATTTTGACTCAATAAATTATGTTAAAAAGAGTGTAATTCGGGCTAACCTGCCAAGAAAGAGAAAGAATTGCCTGATTTTAGTAGCGACTGTTTGGTTAATACTTTATAACTTCATCTAATTATTTAAAGATTTTTTTAAAACTATTTTGTAAGTTCATTCACTAGTATTGTTGTTATTTTGTGTCCAGGTTTAATTTTGGCTCAGGAGGAGACTGTACAATTCATAAAACACAATTTTTCACGATTATTTATTTTCTAATCCAAATGAGGAAAGTAATTATCTTAATAATTAAATAGATGATTGGGGCAAGTTAAAATAAGTTTGTTTGCTTGGTTTTCCTTGCGTTCAGTGAAATAAAATAAGTATCCATGTTTTCGTTTGTCAGCATGTTCTTTCAAGTAAACAGTGAAGATTTAATTTTCGATAAATGCAGTTACACTGCGTTATTCAAATAACGATAAAGGGGCTAAATATATTCTAAAAAAATGTTCAGTAGTTCTTTAGGATTAATTGAAAAGCGATAAAATATTTTAAAAAAAAATAGTTATTTTTAAGATATTTACAACTATGTATATGTTTATGTCCGCCCTGTTTGATAAGTTTGGTTTGCTCACCAGCTAATAGAACACCAATATAACCTCCATATTATGAAGCCTATTTAGCAGTAAACTGTTCTTCTCTTTAGGACATACATAATAAGCTGCTTCGGTATTGCCTGTTCATGTCTATGCTGCATAATATTTTCCTATTTCTTTACTGAGCAATCTTCTTTAGAATATTGGATTGTTGTGTTGGATTTTCTCCCTGATGTATTTCAAAGTAAACGATTTTACAATTTTACTTCAGTTTAGGCACAAGTCAGCACAACCAGCACAAAAACACTTTGAATAAATATTTAAAAAGTCTTCCAATACCTCTTAAATAAAACACAATAAGGGAAATAAGAGTTTCAAGGTGATTTTTGAAGGCTCAACAGGCAGAATATAAACTGTTTATATTTGCCATTTCTTTTAAGTTTATTTCATTTTTGTACTTCCCTAAATTGTGGTGTTTTGTACTTCCCTACTCAAAGCACAAATACTTTAATGGAGTAAAAAACAAGGGTTTATTTTGTATCCTAACGATGCAGTTTATTTTTTTTTTCATGAGAAAAATATATAGAAACATTTCTGTTTTGTGCTTATTACCCCGCATGGTTGAAATCACCGCAAAATATGCTTTTTGTAAAATCTGCAACACCGTTCGTTTAATATGTTATACCCGATACTAAAATGGACATTCAGAATTAGCTATTTAATAATGCAAACGATCCTACCGTGTTCCCATGAGGAAATCTAGCATTTCTTGTTCTATATATTATTTGTTTGTGATAATCATGATATCAATAAGGATATATGTGTCATTTGATAATACATTCCGCCTTGCGTCAAATTCATATACATGTGTTATTTCTCGTTCGAACTTAAATTACCATGTTGTTGATTTATTTGTTGTGTTATGGGTCGAATTCCATTTTCATTTAACGTTAATTTGCTTGTTAAATGACTATCCTATCTGCGTCTAAATCTTAATAAATACATTAAGTAATATCTTTAAACGTATTTTATGTTGCAAAACAGATGGTTTTGTTTTAGTATATTTAATAACAAACAATTTATTATCCATGATTAATTAATGGCACGCGGATTCAATCAGTATTGAATTGCATTTAATACAATTTAGTTTGTGTTTGCTAGTAACTCTTGATTTGATATTTCTCTGAAAAATTAACTAGTCTTCTTACATTAAAGCGAATACATTTTTTATTATAAAGTAGTCATGTAAAGTATCATACACTCAATTACATTTGCAACGTGTACAATCGGGACTTGAAGATGCAAGAATATAACTACAATTTAGCATTGCAATTTAATATATATATATATATATATATATATATATATATATATATATATATATATTAATTATATGCCTTGCGCGACGTATTGTATAGTATACAAATAATATTACAGGTACAAAGATTATATAATCAACTTCTCAACAAATTTACCCTGTAAAAGAATAAATGGAAGGGTTTTAACACTACAAAGAACAGTTGATTAAAACTGAGATTATGAAAAGGACTTCTTCTGTCAGAACGACGACGAAAACGAAATGTTTGAACATTTAAGGTGAACAATCTCTTTCTAGCTTTACGATAACATATTTCGTACTAACCATAATTTTTTATACAAAGAATATACAAAAAATTGAGAGACCCAGACCCATCTATTATAAATTTAAATATGTTACACGCAAATTCAAATGTAATTTAGTGTGCAATGACATCAGTTGGGTCAAATGTTCATTAGAATACTAATATTTTACGTATGATTATGATTTATGTATAAAGGTATATATAAGACTTGCATGAAGAACATATCATCAAACAAATGGTACAAAAGTACACAATTGACATTTTGCATAACCCACTGGTTTAATTTAACATTTAATAATAATTTTGAAAACATAAATAAAGCTTTCGAGTCGTCTTAGAATTCTTGAAATTATTAATTTAATTTAAGATCTTTACATACCTTTACCTTAGGCTGTTTTTCTGCTTGAGTAAATGCGAGTAATATATAGCAATATTCAAAAATCACCTTGGAACAATACATTTAAAACAGACAAGATACGCAAGAATTGAAACTATGCTTTTAGTCCTTAATCTTATTCACAGCGGTTCTGAGGCGTAAAGAATGCTACTTATATGGAACGTAAAGTGTGTTATAGGAACTCTAGTGAAATAAATCATTTTGTCGATCATTCATCTGAACAAAAATATGGTGGTATTTATGCTAATCGACCCTAGTAACGATACTATCAGATTTACGCTATGAAATGAAGGCTGATTGATAAGTTAATGTAATGTTTGCTTAAGTAAATTATTAACATATTTGTTTCTTGTATTAAACATTGCTAAGGTTACAAAGAAATCAAATAATTAGATTCGTCATCAGTGTTTGGAAATTTGTCTAATGGATAAGCTGTATCAAATGTTATGAATACGGTTGAGCGAAAACAATTTTTAATATAGCGGCTATTTTAATTATACTGTATATTGTTCAGTGTCCCCGCTAATAACCAAGGAAATACCTCCTTGAATAGTGGATCGCGAATACTCTTCTTTCAGTCACTAATCACCTCGCGCCTATTTTGTCTCATAGGTCTGAAAGAAGTGAAGTCTGTGAACTGTTTAGAGGCAATGATGTGAAATTGATGTCACATTTATGATATTCCTTTGTCACTTTTTTGTGTGACTACCATACTGTCTCCCATAAGAAATTTGGATCCGATGTTCTCTTTAAATACAACAACACATAGGACATAAAATTTTCCCAGAAAATAGGTACGTGAAACATCCACATTTTTTTTTACGATTTTACTTTAAGTGTCCTTTACTTCCGTGTTTCCTTACGAATAACCAGAAATAATAACCTCCTTCATTATACCACGTCTAGGCTAAATATACTGCAGCACTCCTTATTCCACAGACTAGTTATTATGTCTAATAATCTCGATTCAAATATCGATATTTTCGGATCTTAAAATACTATCCATCGAACGCTAAATCAAATATCTGAGTTATTCCTCTTGTGTATTATAATCGTCATGTTAGTGATATCAATTGCTGTGTTATGTGTTGTTATTTAGTTTGTTTCAATGTTATTTAGTTTCTGTGTAAAATTGCAACTCCAGCTATATCTGAAACTTACTAATAAATAAATAAAGGCTTACTGATTTTATAGGATATAAGTTACGAGAAGGTGACCATCACCCGTAGCAGCCATCATAACAGGAATGCTGGTCTTTGAAGAATCGATTATTCGTTTAGCTGGTTTTCCACTTTTCCTAACAACAATGTTTCCTTCTCGGATGACCATTGAAATTAGTTTTTTATAGTTAGAATTGCTTACATTTTCTACAGTTGAATGCATTTTGTTGAAAAAAAAATTGCACATATTAGTTTGCCATTTCATGACGACCCCTTTTGATATTTTCGCTCAGTCTAACACCGAGAGTTTTAGAATGCTTATTTAAAAAGAAGCAACCCAGTGTATTACATGGAATTATTTTTGAACATCTTTTCTTTCCTTCTACACCAGCCGAAGTACTCTTTTACCATATATTTACACCTTTTGAAGTAAAGGTAATTTAAGAGTGAGTAATACTCAGTATTACCTCCACAAGAGTTTCAACTTCATCTGTCTTTAGAAGAGGTAGCACCCCCATTGCTTTCTGATGTTCCTTATTTATTTTATTTTCAAGTACCGATCTCCGTACGCCATAATATGATGATGCATTTACTATAAGACTGACTTATTTGTATAGTTCTGATCGCATTTTCCTTAAATTTCTGCATTGTGAATTTTTCCAAGCTTTCTCGTGTAAAGACCGATAACTATTCGAAATCATCCCTCGAGTGGCCATTTTAAAATAAACAGTTGTTTATACTCAATAATGGAATGCACTCGTCGCTAATCTATATGTTTTAACCTAGCACACGAATCGAACTAGCAGATGTCGATAAAAATAATTTAAATTAATTTATCTAAAATTGTCTACGATAGTTTCAGGGACCAAGAATACTTTGTAATTAGACGGTATATTTCAAAGCTTCAAAAGATTAACAAAACTCTACAAAGGTAAGTTTTAACATTATTTATCCCCATTCGCTTCGCATTGTTTCTGACCACTATACCTGCTATCTAACGTTTTATTACGCCATGTCCGAAGTCACACCATATGTTCGAAATTACCCTAGTTGACGGTACTTATATTTTTCATTTTTCTAATAATGTATTAATGATGAAAAATACGTAATCCCTTAAT
>JAGDQP010059251.1:1375-12410 GCA_022664845.1 Lepisma saccharinum | reverse complement strand
GAGTATATGCTGCAGATCAACTACCTCCGTTTATTCATACATTTCCTGCAGCCATTATTATAAATACTGATCCTAGTAATAAGCCCAGTGAACATTGGGTTGCTGTTTATATATCTAATATGCGTGTATGGGAATATTGTGTTAGCTATGGCCTACCGCTTATATACAATATCGTATAAAATTTTTAAAACGAAACTGTTTGTTTTATACATGGAATAATAGACGTATTCAAGGTGATTTATCTCAATTTTGCAGACATTATTGTTTTTTTTATATTTAGCCTCTAGGGTTTCAGGTTATTCATTGTCTATGTTCTTATCAATGTTTTCCGATACTAATAGTAATAGTAATGATGTTATAATGTATTCACGAGTGAGAAGTTTAGTATAATAAAGAAACATTAAACTGTATTTTAATTTTTGATTATTTTTTTAACTCCCCTGCTGTTAGAAGTAGGAATTGGGTGTGTTAAATGTTTTTTAAGGGAATTAGCTATATTACAGTAGCACTGGTGTAAAAAGTACCATCCTGTGTAATCTCTGCTATGTTAAATAGGGCGTACTATTTTATAAAATAGAGGTTGAAAAAAAGAGGTCGTACTCAGCTTTGTTACATAGGGGTTGAAAAAAGTAGTCATAGCCTTTCTTACTTCTACAATGTTACATAGGGGAGGGGGAGGGAGTAATTTCTGCTATGTTACATAGGGGTTGAAAAAAGGGGGCGTACTCTTTTACAAAGTAGGGGTTGAAAAAAGATTTCGTACTCTGTTACCTCAGCTATGTTACATAGGGGTTGGAAAAAGGGGACGTAAAAGAGAACAAGTTCTGGGGGGTCGTACTTTGCTATGTTACATAGGGGGGTTGGAAAAAGGGGACGTACTCTGCTATGTTACATAGGAGTTGAGAAAAAGTAGTCATAGCCTTTCTTACATAAGGGTTGGAAAAAGCGGACGAGTTACATAGGGGTTCAAAAAAGGGGCGTACTCTTTTATAAAACAGGGTTGAAAACAAGTTCTACTGGGTGCTCAATTTCTCATACCAGGACGATACTCATGACACCACGTATCATACAGCCCTGAGATATTAATTCCTTGCAATCAGCGCGTCCTGAAAATAAGGGCGATTTTTAAGAAAGTGAAGTCAGGTGCCGCCCTTCTACGCAAGGGTTAGTAAAATTTGTTTCCACGAACCCATACAAGTAAATAAAGAATTAAAAATATTTTTCTATAAAATTTATTTATGGTAAAACTAAGTTTGTATGTAACCCACTTATTTTTTTAATATACGCAATTACACTCCCAAAACCCACAATATTTTTAATCGAAATCTAACAAAACTAGTTTATGGCTTAACAAAAAACAGGATTTTTTGACAGCTCTGCTTCTTAATAAATGTTTATTTTTGTAGCCCGCAATTAGAGACCAAATCGCTTAAGTGGTCTGCGGAATTCAAAAGGTTGGGTATACCTGACCCAGACCAACTGATAAACCTAGCAACTAATTTATTCAGCCTGTTGTTTGGAGCAATTGTCATTGCCGCGTTGCTTGCAAGTCAAGTTGCTGTCTACTTTTAGTTCCTTTAATATGAACGTGAACCTTCAACTGCATGTGCTCTTACGAAGCAACACCAAGCAGTTTCAGTTGCCTTTGCTTTGCTGGCGTGTGTCTGTATAAATCGCGGCCTTCTACTGAAGCTGCTGAGGGAAAACACCAAATCATTGCTGCACATTTCGAAGGCATTGCTAAGCAATCCTCCCACATTGCCAAGTCTAAATATTCTCCGTCTACTACTGATTGTGAGACAAGTCGCACCGTATTTTATCACCTTACTTATTCCATGACTAATGTCGTATGTGTGATGACCGCTGCAATGACGCCATTTGACGAGCAAATAGTTAAATAGACACCACGTACCATAGCTGAGTCATATAGGGCACTTGATTGTGCAGCATTGTGTAGAAGAAGAACGGTATTCTACATGTTTTGGAAGTGTGGCTTGTGTTTGATCATGGTAGTGTCATGCTGTATGAATTTCACCAGGGACATCCAGCCAGCGCAGCGGCACAAAACTTCAATGCCGTAAATGGTCAGAGTGCTGTGGTTGTGCGAAAGTGACAGAGGTGGCTCCAGAGGTTTCGGTCTGGGGGCACTAGCCTCACCGATAAGCCACGAAAAGGTAGACCTGTGCAGCTAGAGAACGATGCCCTGTAAACAGCCGTGGAGGCAAATCCAATGCAGACTGTTGAAGAACTGGTCAGCGAACTCCACGTTACCCATTCGACCGTTTCTCTTCATCGGCAGGACCTTGGGTACGTGTCGAAACTCGGAAAATGGGTAACCCATGCGTTAACGCCTCAACAGAAGCAGCAGCGAGTTGACATCTGCAGTTCCCTGCTTACCCGTCACAGACGCGAGTCCATTTTTGGCCATGGTGACAGAGGATGAAAAGTGGGTCCTTTACCATAACATTACACGCAAACGGTAGTGGGTACCTAAAGGGAGGTCGGCAGGAAATGTGCCAAAAGAGAATCTCCACCTCTGCAAAGTGATGTTGAGTGTTTAGTGGGATATCTGTGGGATAATCCATTTTGAGCTCTTGCCACGTAACCAGACCATCAATGCAGATGTCTACTGTCAGTAGCTCGAATGCCAACGGACTGCATTGTTGGAGAAACGCCCTGTTCTAGTTAATCGCAAGGGTGTGATCATCCACGATGATATCGCGCGCCCACACACGGCAAGAAGGACCTGTGCTAAGATCGAGTAATGTGATTGGGAGAAACTCCCACACCCGGTGTTTTCACTAGATCTTGCACCAACAGACTACTGTATTTGTCGCATCCTGCTAAACCACCTTTCCGGGAAAACACTGCGAAATGAGGAGGACGTGCGTAAAACAGTGACCCAGTTCTTTGCCTCCAAAACAGGTGATTTCTTTTAGCGGGGGATTCAACAACTGGTTGGCAGATGGAAAAATGTTGTTGAGTCCAATGGAGACTGTGTTCCTGACTAACGGTATTGTTCCAGGTAAGTTATCGTTGTTTTCCTCACGGCGCGAAAATACGATATTATTTATGGGATAAGCTAATACTTAATCGCGGCAAGCAAAATAAGTAACATAACAAGAGCAGCTTAGCAACAGCACTAATCATCTCTCTCGCACAATAATTTGTGAGAAATGAGCTTTCGCAAGCCCAAGTATACTATGCGTGGAATGGGTGGAGTAGGATATTTAACTCGTACTTACCCATGTTTATTGTGTATGTTTATTTTAGTTTTATCATATGTGGGGAGTACAGCCAAGGGCGCAACATAGAATATTATCCTTTGCTTAAGCGAGCCGCAATTTCAAAGTTCGAAACCACTGATTTAGAGCAGGGGCCTCCAACCTACGGTACGCGTATAGGTTTTGACAGGCCCCGAAACAAATCCAAACTTACAGTTGAGGGGGTTGCTGCAGAAAAGGTGTAACCCACAAATACATTTTTATGTTATTGTTTTTTGACACTCAAATCCATATCAAGGGCAAAGATTTATATGCCAAAATATCACCCTAAGTGCCCTCAATGGTTTTTCTGACAATACCTCTGTATTTACCATGTACTTGTAACTTGCGGTCCTTTTCTCTAAACAACTTTATAGTAAGGGCGACACCATTTCTGCACCAAGTCCCTCAGTGAATACAACCTGCGAAAAAGTTAATATCTTAAAATTATTATCATTACTTGTGAGTTGTTTCCTGTTAGTGCGGTCATAGCCCTCTTCTTGCCTACTCACTTCGGTCTTCAGGCAAAAAAGGTTGCAGACCGCTGATTTAGAGAATAGTTTGTAACTTCTACGTACTAATTTATACTTACGTTCACTTTGGTCAGTTTATATTTTCTTCGAAATTGGAGCGCCTAATTTTTTTTCTTTTTTTCAAGGTCTGGTCACCTCTAGTACTACCAGAACGGAAGATGGTTTTGAAACGATTTTGGGTGTAAATTATTTGGGTCATTTCTTGTTTACATGTCTTTTGCTACCAATTATAGTACAGTCCGCACCAGCCAGAATTATAAACCTCTCGTCTGTGATGCACTGGTGTAAGTATTCTCATTTTATGTTGTTTAATTATATCGGGCGTTCAAAAAATTAGGATCATAAATTAAAGGAAGAATTTCTCGTAACCAGTGTAGAGAAAGTAATCTTTAAAGATATTTTGAAATTTGCGTAGTTTCGGAGATAAAGGCACCAAATGTAGCGATGCAACATCTCAAATGATGTAATATTTCAACAAATAGTGATAAGACGGCAGTTTAGCAAATCAAATCATTGTTGTACCCAACACATTGATTTCAGCAACGTTTCTGATTGAGGAAGTGCAACATGCGGGGATTTTCCCATGCATTAAGGAGTTAACATTTAGCAATATACAATGATAAAAATCCCCTCCAAGCTGGTTAAACTATGCTCAAATGCGAATACTGCAGTGAAAAAAGTTCGTAAACTAACATGATTGTGAGCAGGTGGTATGGGAAGAGTGCGTAAGGCCTGCGTTGATTACTTTCCCCGATGAGTGGAAATCCTGTCCACTAAACGTCGCATTATTGCCAGCGTTGTCAATCAGATCTCCCGAAATACTCTCTTGACGCAGGTCGTCCATCAACATGTGCGAAATGACCTCTCCTGGGTCCTCTTGAAATCTTCTATCAGAGTAGGGTGACAGAAGCTCTGGCTGATAGCTACTGTTCCTGCTGCAATGTCATCAATGGTCTGCGAATGATTTGTAGTGACAGTGGGTTGCGCATCCTGTACTTTTGTATCTGTTCTCACTGTCACTGGCTAGTCTGCACTCGTGCCGTCTTTCACTGAGTCTCTACTTTCTGCGAACTGCCGGTGCCACTTAAAGCCGCAAGAATAGGTCGTCGTTACACTTGTTAAATGATTTGCAAGGTTTTGCTACCAATTTTTAGTAAAACATGATGCTAGTTTCCTGTTCCAACTGAGATATGCCACTTGATCATCTTACACTTTCTTGTTTTGGTCTGAGGAGTTCACTCTTTAACTTATTACTATAATTTTTTAACATCCTGAATGTACAAAGTAATTCAGGAGAGAAGATCAATATATTTTGATAGGTATTGACATTGTTCCTCGTAAAAGGAAATTCATTTAAACCTTTGTGTCCGATTCTGAAGACTTTCCGAGATGGAGCTAATTTTTATTACAAGCAATGAAAACTTTGCGAACTGTCATTTTTACCCTTGTAGTAGAGTATATTGTAATGAAGTGTACTGTGTACGAAGTGGATCATAGATTAGCTTATTCGGGTTTTGCTTCTAAACTGTTACATATTAAAATATATAGTAATATTTAAAATAAATGTATACATTCTTTTCACAAATGTCAAAGCTAATAACTTCTCATAATATGAGACGTTCAAATATTATGTAAGCACATTTATTCACTATAAACCCCATCCCTCTTGTAAGAAAAAATAAGAATAAACCTGACCCCATTGCTTTGTGGTTACATCAGGCTTGTCAAATATCTTATCAAGTTTCGTAGTCAAAAAACATTATATAAATCTTTAAATCTACACTAATATGTTTTAAACGAATCTTACTTAAACATGTCTCTGATCTTCTTCCCCATTGTCAGCAAAAATAAGAAATTTGACATGCACTATAATTCATGCTTATAGCTCGATCTCCGTACTGTAATGTTATCATTACAATGAAGTACAGAACCGTAAACTATACTTCTAAGCTAAGTACAGTTAAGATGTTATGAACATAATGACCATTTCGTTATTTGTTAACTCAAATGGTTCGTTAAATTCAAATAAATTAAAGTATTATTTTTTTCCGCCATTAAAACTTTAATTGAGTTGAGTCTGCGAATATCTTATGGTGAGCTTATATGTGACATTTGACTGCTAAGATCTTCGAAGTGGTGATAGCCACAGATGCCGAATTTGGCATGTGATCACACCTCATGAATAAATGGTTTGATGCTAAAGAAATTGCAGATCACATCACAGATAGTACACGGGTATCCAATGAACGTTCAGAGGACGTCCATTTGTAGTCTAATTGATGTTCGAAGGACGTACAATTGACAACCCAGCGTACCTACAATGTTCATCCAAATGGACATGATACGTATGTCCAGTGGACATTCCAGCGAACCTACAAAATCCATCCATATGGACATGATATACGTCCAATGGACATCCCAGCGAACTTACAAAGCCCATCCATATGGACGTCCAGTGGACATCCCAGCGAAAGTAGAACGTCCATAATATGGACATGATAACTACGTCCAATGGACGTCCATATGTAGTCCAACAAATGGTCACTAAGGCTATGTAGCTTTTGTAGTGCATTACGTAGGCTCCTGGTTACTTCTCACAGAAAAAAAATATTTGTGGTATACATACGTAACGTGAACGTTGCCAGAAACCTTCGCTTCTTTCGTCTTCACCTGTAATGCGAAAATCTCGAACTGTCTGCGTTGGGGTTCGAATGTGCATTCACTTCAAATTTGCTTCGTAGTCTGGTACGAGATCATCGTAGTCTTGGGTGTGGGGTATACTCTGAGTGCTTTTGTTTTATTATTCCTTTTATATTAAGCGGGAATATTTTCCTTGTAAAAAACAGTAATTTTTACTCTAATCATCATCCGGCACCAGAGACGTATTTAGGGAGTAGGTCCGAAATTCAGAGCTTTATGCAGAATAAGTATAAACATTTTATATATTTCATACTCGTACACATCTTGCACCTCCTGGAAGCCATTGCATCTCTCCCGAAACCAATTGCTAGATATGGTGCACCTTTCTGGTGCTCCCTCAAACGTTTTGTCTACACACCAAATTAGTTTATTTCACTTGCATCGAACCGTATGGAAAATTTAAAACTGCAACATTGCCTAATCGGAAGATCGTGGCTACAATACCAGCGGCAGCCCATCTCGACACTTTTTCCAGAGATTTCGTCAGTATAGCGAGGATAATGTCCCGATGATACCTACAAAGTAATACCTGGTCGACTACCTTGGAACATCCTTCCCTGCGCCCCATCTCGACCTCAGCCAAAGATGCCTAAAGGCCATAAATAGTTTCAAATTTATAATTGTCCAATTAGATTTGGGAATATTTTGAAGCAAATACTTACTAAATATATTCATTTCACTAAGATTCCTGCAATGCAAGTCTATTTTTCTTTCACAATTAATCCCAATTTCTGGACATCCACTGGACGTCCACTATATCCGTCTTAGGAACACCCATATGCGGTAGAAGAAAAAAGTAGTTAAGATATAATCTGTGTACTCTGAACAGAAGAAAGACGCCAAACTATTATTCATCTTGTTTAGTTACGTACATATCACGTCCTACTACGTCCATTTTATGTCCATGGACATAATAGACATTATATGGACGTCCAGAATATGGAAGTACCGAAAATGGACGTCGTGGACGTCCAGTGGATGTACATATCATGTCCATATGGATAAACTTTCTAGGTCCACTAGGACGTCCATTGAACGTAGGTATCATATCCATACGGATGGACATTATAGGTACGAAGGTATGTCCATTGAAAATCCTTCGAATATCCATTGGACTACATATGGACGTCAACTGAAGGTCCATTGAATGTCTGTGTGCTGTCTGGGATGCTTGAAGCGTTCGAAATAAAAGTGGTTGGATGTTCATTGATAAGTTACGAAGTAACTATTTAATGAATGTACAGATGAACAATAATGTGTTTTGTGGTTGCACGACACTAATACGAATGCATAATAATGTTAGTAAAGTTTAATTTCGCTCGTACATATTCTCTTAGACTGAACTACTTTTGAGTTGAGTGGATCTCGTGAACTGTACTTTCGTAATTAACATTATGGATATCTACTGGAGGTCCACAATGTCCTTCACATGAACATCCATTTCCCGGATATCCGGTGGACATTCACAGTATCCACGTTTGGAACATCCAATTACTGGATATCCACTCGACGTCCACAATGCCCTTCACATGGACATTCATTTCCTGGATATCCACAATGTCCGCCTTCGGGACACCCACTGCACGTCCACAATGTCATGCACATGGACATCCGTTTTATGGACATCGACTGGACATTCACAATGTCATACACATGGATATCCATTTCCTGGATGACCATTGGACGTCCACAATGTTCGTCTTCAGGACATCTAATCTGCATGCTGTGAACATCCATTGAACGTCCACGAAGACCTTTTTCGGGATTTCCATTTTCTGTACGTCCATTGTGCATCCATTTCATGTCCAGTATATCCATAGACTTAAAATCGACATACTAGTATATGATATGGACGTCCAGTGGACTTCCTTTGTTGTTAGGGATGTTGTGCAGTGAACAAAAATTTATAGCTACGGTAAACATACAAGGCCTGTCTAAAAAGTATCTTAGCGTAGTCTAGGAAAATAAAAGTACATACCTGGTGTATTTAAATTCATAATCACCTTCGAAGTTGGACCCTTCAGGTTCAACATGCATAACCCAACGAATGTATGTTCGTGCAACAGGTCTATCTCCGTCTCTTTGAGATGATTATGTCCCTTAGCTGTTAAGTTTTATGTATTACAATTGTTTTATTTGTGAAGGCCCATTTACAGCCTTCACGTTTTTAACTTCTGCTAAAGACTCTATACATCTTTAGTTTTTACCACTACTTTCTTTTTCTGAGGATACTTTACCTCTTCAGGTTTAATTTGATTTTATTATTTTAGTTAACAGCTATTTTAGACGTGACAAAGATAAGGGGCTTCCCCCGTATCGGGACGGGCGTAAGCCATAGTGCTGTTACCGCCCAACGATCCTGGTATTGCTGGAAGCATGCTTGGAATGACTCTTTTCAAACTGCGGTCAACTCCACGGTCATGTTGCGTATTATGTTCTCTCGGGCGTCGAAGGGGGACCTTCAAGTCTCGGTTTGGGTTTTGGGAAAAACAAGTAGTTACAAGAAGCCATTCCCGAAAAGTATCGAGCTTGGCGAACGACAGGAATTCCGTCCTTTGTCAGAAATTGGAGGGGATCGTTATCCTGGTGCAGGTGGCAGTTTTGTGAAGTCCACAGGTGTGGTCTATAGGCGACAGAGAACGTCGAGATAGTAGTCCGTAAGTGTTCACCCTTCTGGTTCGTATTCGTGATGCACAATGTCACAGTAGTCAAAACACCAAATCAGCATCTCATGTCAGTTTCCGCTGAAGTGCGACCATTTTTGAACCAATAGTACTACTATTGTATTTGTGTTCTCCTCATGTAATAGTCGCTAAAGGCTTCCTGAAGTATTGTTTCTGCTTGGCGATCTAAAGTTTCTGGCAAAACTTAAAGTAGTATCTCTGCTCCATACGTTCTCTCGTTTTGCTCGAATGGAACTGCAAAGAAGAAGAACCATATGACATTACATACTGGCTGCCTAACGGATGCTGAAGCAAGCCACGCAACAGACATACGCATGAAGGATACCCCCACCAGTGTGTGTACTGTTACCATCCAACGTTCACTACTTTCCTCAGAAAAAAATAAGGTCATATACTTTTCAGCTAGGCTTTGTATTTAATAGTTGATACGTATTACGCCTAAGAACTCTAAAGTGGTGCTATCCACAGATGTCAAATTTGGCATAATGATCACGCCTCATAAGTAGATGGATTTGCATCGGGGATCATGTGTTGGATGTACACTGAAAAAAATATTACAAAGGGGGGAGATCTGTCATGTTTTTGAGTTTGTTTTTCATTTTTCAGTTGCAAGCATAGAGAAGCTAAAGTCGCTCGCAGAAAGTTATAAGGTAAACAAGCTCTCCGTGATGACGTTATAGTCCACTGAGACTACCAAAAACAACTATTCGATCTCGCTCATCTCCATTACCTTGACAGCTCTGAAAGCTTCCATAATAGTACATTACTGAAAGTAAGGTGTTGGTAACAACTGAATCGTGTTAGCCGGAATTGCGATCGAAGTTGAAAAATAAATTGCTGCAGCTCTCTTGAACATGCACAAATATTCCTATATTGCTTGCGCTTCATGTTTACCTTGCAGTACTTGCGTCATTCCCTGAAAAACCCGAAAAAATTGTGTCTATGACTATTATTTTAATGACTATAAAAGAAATCAAGTACTTGGGTATTAGAAACGAGTTATGAAGCCGGGCGGGTGGCCGAGCGGTTTGCGGCGGTAGGTCATCGGCTCAAAGGTCCCGGGTTCGAGTCCCGGCAGGGGCGTAAGTGTGGATTTTAACAGCTAAAGGCGAATCGTGATGGACCGAAGTCCAAAGTTACTAGACTGGCCCATATAAAAATAAAGTTTACCAAAGTTTTACGAGTTATGAAACATAAATTATTGATAATAACTTCTATTCTACACCTCCGATTAAATTTATTCCAAGGATACAACACATCTCAAGTGTGATTTTCACGCTTTCTGAAATTGCGGTAACCGAGAAACTGTCATACAAACGAGGGTGTACAATCTTCCTCATGATCATCAGAGGTTCGCCGAATCATCAAATCAGTTTATCATGCCATATCATCAGATATCCTATACTTTCGACTAGTGGATTACATCCTTGTCAAAACGAAGAAAACATGGCATTGGAGGCTAGGAAGTACCAAAATGTGTTACTGGTAAATGGAGCAACCAAATTGAAAATTGAAAATGGCCATGAATAGTATATTAAGGCCCTACTAGTTATGAAGTTTGCTAGAGCTGGAAGTGCAAGTAATGTTCAAATACCATGCATATGTACATTATAACCGAGCTGCCGTAGCTCAGTTCCTAGACCGTTGGCTTAGCAATCGGAAGGTCCTGTGAATGATCTCAGCGGCTGCCCATCCTGACACTGAGGTTTATTTAGGGTATTTACCAGGTACGTAAATATGAAACCGGAATTTATGTACAGAAAAGACACAGTGATTGGATGACAATGCTAAGAACTATTTTATTCGAAGTATTGGCCATCGCTAGCGATACATTTCTGCCATCGTTCCGGCAATG